>MQTX01000172.1:294099-331464 GCA_009735665.1 Angiostrongylus cantonensis | reverse complement strand
AAAAACAATCATCTATGTATCTGCAGCAGAGTAGCGGCCGGAGGTCGATAACCGGGGCTTCTATTTTAGACATGAACGCAATGGCGAGAGTTGGTGCCAACCGCTGTCCCATTGCCAACCCTCTCATTTGTGCGTAATATTTCCCGGACCATCTAAAGATGGAGCAGTTTAGGTACTATTTTAAGGTGGAGTCAAGGTGGATAGGCGGATAGGGGCATAAGCTGGTTGATACGCAAGCCATGTATATGTATTGTTCCTTCATGCTGGGCAGGAAATTCAAGCATGGCTTGCATTGCGGAGTCATTCGATACGTTGGTGTACAGCGCGGTAACGTCGAACGACTCTATCACGCACGCGTGATTAGGAGACGCGCTACGTAGAAGTTCTAGGAACATTTAGGTGTTCGTAAGGTGAGCTGGCAAATGTTTAAGCAACTGGGTTAGTATTAGGCTTAGAAACCAGGTTATCCTATTCGTGTAACGTCGAACGACTCTATCACGCACGCGTTATTAGGAGACGCGCTACGTAGAAGTTCTAGGAACATTTGGGTGTTCGTAAGGTGAGCTGGCAAATGTTTTCTGACGCGCAGAGAGAATAGTTACAGTTTTCAGAAGAGTAGTAGAGGAACCGTTCACGATTACAACTCAGACCTCTTCAAAAGAAACGCGGTCTCCCTAAGATCAGTTTATAAAAACAATACCAAAATCCACTACTTATGCGATACCAAACTAGTCGCATGGTGGAAAATCTTCCTCTCAGCTACAAGCGCGGCTACTGTGTGTGGCGGTGAAGATCTGAAGCAGATTGTGGCAAAGGTTGTCTCAAAAATATGAAAAACCACGTTTGCTCAGCCAGGAAAACTCCAAAAAATGAAAGCTGTGCAGGTGCCTGTACAAACGGTGAAGAAGGGCCATCTAACTACCCAAGTAAGTAATGAAAACGAATGAAGCCTGTGCAGAAATGAGCTCACCAAGGCATTTATAACGCAGGTTTATCATGAGTTTGTCATAGAATAAAATGAAAACAGAACAAAGGGTTTGCAAAAAAAATAATGTCGTATGGTATCACAAAGTGCAAAAAGCATTTTGAAATGCACAGCGAATCTTCGCCAATTACAAATTGACGGCTGTTGTATTCTGACGCGCAGAGAGAATAGTTACAGTTTTCAGAAGAGTAGTAGAGGAACCGCTCACGATTACAACTCAGACCCCTTCAAAAGAAACGCGATCTCCCTAAGATCAGTTTATAAAAACAATACCAAAATCCACTACTTATGCGATACCAAACTAGTCGCATGGTGGAAAGTCTTCCTCTCAGCTACAAGCGCGGCTACTGTGTGTGGCGGTGAAGATCTGAAGCAGATTGTGGCAAAGGTTGTCTCAAAAATATGAAAAACCACGTTTGCTCAGCCAGGAAAACTCCAAAAAATGAAAGCTGTGCAGGTGCCTGTACAAACGGTGAAGAAGGGCCATCTAACTACCCAAGTAAGTAATGAAAACGAATGAAGCCTGTGCAGAAATGAGCTCACCAAGGCATTTATAACGCAGGTTTATCATGAGCTTCTCATAGAATAAAATGAAAACAGAACAAAGGGTTTGCAGAAAAAAATAATGTCATATGGTATCACAAAGTGTTGCCCATTGGCTATGGACTTGAAATTGAATTATTTGCAGCTTTGTTATTGCTTTTTACTGAGAAATCCAGAGGCTGACAAACCTAGTTGCTCCGAGGTGTATTATAGTTTCTTAATCGTAGGTAATGTTCTAGTTGTTGTTAGTTTCCTTCACTTTTCCTCATGAACTGAGTCTCCCAGCCGTCAGCTGTCACCTGTACCACCTGTGGCACCTGTAGTCTCGTTGATGGTCGAGTAACTCAAGCGGGAGCTGGTAAACCATCCATTTTCCCCTGTGGCATGCAAGAGTAGTAGTGGGTCCTGCTCGATCTAGGGACTTGTCGAGCATCATATCTTTCTTCTAAGCTCTTCGTTAAGAACTCTGATCATCGGATCGGTGGTCTTTCTGCAGAACGTTTGACATGCCGAAGAATCTAGTCACTAACGGCTCTTGTCCATCGCTTGTCATTCATACGCATTACGTGTCCGGCCCAAACAATACCAAAATCCACTACTTATGCGATACCAAACTAGTCGCATGGTGGAAAGTCTTCCTCTCAGCTACAAGCGCGGCTACTGTGTGTGGCGGTGAAGATCTGAAGCAGATTGTGGCAAAGGTTGTCTCAAAAATATGAAAAACCACGTTTGCTCAGCCAGGAAAACTCCAAAAAATGAAAGCTGTGCAGGTGCCTGTACAAACGGTGAAGAAGGGCCATCTAACTACCCAAGTAAGTAATGAAAACGAATGAAGCCTGTGCAGAAATGAGCTCACCAAGGCATTTATAACGCAGGTTTATCATGAGCTTCTCATAGAATAAAATGAAAACAGAACAAAGGGTTTGCAGAAAAAAATAATGTCATATGGTATCACAAAGTGTTGCCCATTGGCTATGGACTTGAAATTGAATTATTTGCAGCTTTGTTATTGCTTTTTACTGAGAAATCCAGAGGCTGACAAACCTAGTTGCTCCGAGGTGTATTATAGTTTCTTAATCGTAGGTAATGTTCTAGTTGTTGTTAGTTTCCTTCACTTTTCCTCATGAACTGAGTCTCCCAGCCGTCAGCTGTCACCTGTACCACCTGTGGCACCTGTAGTCTCGTTGATGGTCGAGTAACTCAAGCGGGAGCTGGTAAACCATCCATTTTCCCCTGTGGCATGCAAGAGTAGTAGTGGGTCCTGCTCGATCTAGGGACTTGTCGAGCATCATATCTTTCTTCTAAGCTCTTCGTTAAGAACTCTGATCATCGGATCGGTGGTCTTTCTGCAGAACGTTTGACATGCCGAAGAATCTAGTCACTAACGGCTCTTGTCCATCGCTTGTCATTCATACGCATTACGTGTCCGGCCCACCTTATCTTCGACTGTTTGGCGCATAGAACGGCATCTTTGATTTTCGATCGTTGACGTAGGTCGGAGCTTCGGAGCCCATCCCTTACTTGTGTGAAACGAGATATCCCTAGCATCGCCCATTCGACTGCATGTTCGATAACTCTGAGTGATCTGTCATACTGCTTGCTCACCGACTAGGTTACTAACGCATACGTTAGGGCAGAAAGTACCGTGGACTCGAAAAGGCGGGCACGGAGTCGGGGTTCTTTGTTCTCTTCACTACATTCTCGATGCTCTTGAAAGCTCCCCAAGCCGCTCGTTTCCTTTTCGTCAGCTCTGAAGCTAAGTCGTTAGTCGTTCATCACATTGATTTTCAGACCTAGATAGACATAACTGGAGCATTCGGAGATATTTCGTTCCGTTGAGCGTGAATGGGGCATATGAAACCAACCCGTTCTTCACGAACATCGTTTTTGTGAGCATACGTTCCGTTTGGCCAATGTTTGGGGTTATAATGACGATGTCATCAGCAAAGCGAAGATGATATAACTGCCGAGCATCTATTTTCACTCCTATGTTCTCGCATTCCAATGTTCGCATGACGTTCTTGAAGGTGGCAGTAATTAGTTTTGGCAAGATGGCGTCGCCTTGCTTATCCCCTCTTTGGACGTCGATGTTAAAATCGTTGTAGAATGGTGATACTTTGCTTGTGAAATTTTTATATAGCTCACGAAGAATTTTCATATAGCGAGTTGTGGCGCACTGGCTGCCCAGGGTTTCCACGATTGCTTCAACCTCATTTGAGTCAAAAGTCCTCCCTAACTCGTGACGTTGAGCGGTCTCCCGCATAATCACGACGCTTCAGTGGGCATACATCGTGTTGATATGTTGAATCAAACTGAATCCTTTTCGAAACCTTGCTTGCTCACATATTTCTTCTTCGTCCAGTGTTCTGTAAATCACCTTAGGATGACTCGAATAAGCGGTTTGTGGATGACAGACGGTAAGAAGATGATTGCGCGAAGGTTGCTCACATCCCAGCTTATTGAACAGTAACACAATCTTGTTGGCCTTCAATTGAATAGAAATCTTTCATTCTGAAAGGTAACGTCCGCTTAGCAGAGCCAATATACTTACGAAGACGAGCACAACGTTTTACAAGTGCTCACGTCCTATCCTGCCCGCACAAGGTGTTGGACTCTTCGTGGACAAAATACCATGTCGGTTTCCGACAGTGGTAGCCGCCAGGACAGGGCACATCCACAGTCCTTCATTTCGTATGATAGCGGGAAAACGTGACTATTGAAGAGATCCAATTAATAGTCACGGATATTTTTCTTGCTTGCCTATCTGAAACCTATAACTGTTATTTTTAGGAGTCAAAGTGCAATCATTTTCGTTTTGTATTTGGCGACGTTTCGATGGGTTTTACGAATGCTTTCTCCACTTTTCGCAGCTTCGACTATAACTGCCGCTCTTATCTCCTTAAGATCTTCTTTTATCGCCTATCCTCTTTGTCTTGCAGTGAGTTAGGGTTACGTTAGCGGTTTCTGATGCGATTCTACGTTACCGTGTGAGCTCGACTGTTTTCCATACGAACTTTTCTTCATGGCTTTCGAACTCAACCTGCATAACGCTAATATGAAGATTTTGAGTGAGCCGTTCATATTCCTCGTCGATGTTATGAATAACGATGATTAACGCTACGTTTCTAACAGCCGACTAGTTAACTGAATAAATCCCAGTTGGTGGTAGTTTTGAGACCTCATTTTCTGAATTTCACGGTTTTTCCTCCTCTCGGTGATAAATAAAATCTCGCAAGAGGAAAGCGATGGTCTGCTCCGGTGCAGAATTTTGGGGCGACAGTTGGAGCGATTACGCAAAATCCTCAGCTGTGACGTGGTCTATTTCGTTACGATGCTGTGCTGTCCACTGGAGAAGTACCACGTTCAATGCCGAGAGTACGGTTTCAGGAACTTCCGTAAATGGCTTTAGTCGTCATGATAAACTCAGATAACCTCACCTTGCTCGTTTAGTTCTAATCTGTGGGTTGGGACCCAATGCGACGTTCTTCTGGGCCTAGTCTATGCGTCAAAATTTCCCATGAAGACCTTAAAGAATGTATCGACCTCTCTGTGGAGCTTCTCTAAGTCCTTATAGAACGCTTCCACCACGTATTCGTCATAGCTTGATATCGGCGCGTAAACGACAAAGATTGTGAAAGATGGAATTTACGCACACCTCTTCAGTCGTAAGCGTCCGATTAGGGCTGTTAGTTGTTCGAATAAGTTGACGTTCAATGCAAAACTCATGTTTACGAGAACACCGACGCCCCCGACTCCAATACTCTCGCATGTTCCGAGGAGTAGTTCTTCTTTAGTGTCATAGACGACCCTGAGGGAAGTAATTCTTTGTATTCTTGTTGAGCAAACGCGAGGTGTTATTATTATTCTTTATTCACAAATAAGCTGACGCTTCGGCGAACTTCGCCTTCTTCAGAGCCTGGAAAGGTCAAGTTGACAGCAATCTGTTCGGTCAAACGCCTCCATAACCAAACAAAGAAAACGCTAAACCAAGATTTCAACCACAATGAACACAACTTTGCGCACCCACCGCTTTCTATGAGGCTTCCACTGAGTATGTCTAGTGGAGACCAACCGCACAGAATTCACATGGAATCGTAATGTGCCCTTCCCCTCAAAATAATAGGCTTATGTACTGCCCAATATCACGCTTGATAACGAGGCATTCTTCCCTGCAGTTCATTTTCGGATTTCTGGAATTAATCCAGAACGCCTCGAGTGTTTCCGAAAGAAGGAAGAACGAGAACGCCTGAAGGAAGTGTTTCGTTTCAGGCGGCCCAATGACTCATGCACTATGCTTCTTCCTTGCATGATCAGATAGTCTATGTGCGACTCAGATGCGAGAAGCATGCATTATCGATACAAATCATCACATTAGCCCTTCTAGATTTAAGCAGCTTAGAATGCTCCTAGAATGACCCTGAGATGTTAGCAACCTCTCTGTACTCGTCCCCCTCTCCCAACAGTGTTAAATTGGGGGATCATCAGGAGGGAAAGGGATGAGGACCACTTATTTTACTTTGTTTAGAATTTTATACCCAGTTTTAAGTTGCCAATTTTTCAACGTGGAGGGTTGTCCGCTTGTTCCAGAGTAGATAAGGACGCTTATTTTTTGGGAATGAGTACTGACCACCTTCTACTACATACACAGGCTTACACAGAAAGTGCATCGGAACTGCCGATTGCGTCAAAGTATATGCAGCTGGTGGCGGCTTATTCAGCGTTCGAATCAACGGACAAAGAAGAGAGAGATACAAAGAAGTTACAGTGTCTATTCAAGCCCAGATACGAGGCAAATTTTTGAAGCGATAGTTGAGAGACAATTTACAGAACATGCGAGAATAGATGTATAACGATTACATGTAAAACAGTTATTGTGGAGAACATAATGTAACACAGAAATAGGAACTATTTAAGGAATACTTACTATAACGGGTCCCAATGTGACGTTTCTCAGACGTTCTTCTTGGTCCAATCTTGGCAATGAAATCTCCAATGATGAGCTCGAAGAATGTATGGTCTTCTCTGTAGAACCTATCCAAGTCCATGTAGAACGCTTCGACTTCTCCTTCGTCATAATTTGATGTTGGCGCGTAAACGCCTACGTCGCCGACTCCTCTGTTGTCGCATGTTCCGAAGAGCAGTTTTCTCCGGTGTCATAGACGGCGTTGAATGGGTGGGGACGCCATAGGGCACGCCTCGGCCAGGCCGATGACGTTGTACCTTATTATTCTTGATTGCATGAGCAAGTCTTCTCTCGAGGACTCGGATGCAAGTGTGCGTGGATTGTAGGTACAGATCGTCCCCATAATTCTTGGTGATCCAGGCAGCTTCCATTGGCCTTGAGATTTTAGTAGCCTCTCCGTACTCGTTCTACTCAACGCTGGGCGAAATTGGGGGCTCTTTTGGGGTAACGGGAATGAGGCCCGTTTTTTTTTTTTTTACTGGGTTTAGCATTTTGATACCCACGTATAGCTTGCTGGGGCCTGAACGTGGTGGCTTGGTACACTCACGGGGAGCTTGCCAGGCTCTCCAAGAGTGGACATGGAGCTTATTTGTTGGAGGCGACCCCTAACCGCCGCCCACATACTTCCGTCACTTGATTGCAGGTTTTTGGCCAAATTGGCTCGCAGAATTCAACACGCATAAACTAGAACGTACCCACACTCGTGTGCAAATTCGTAAATACAGAAAGTATGTGAGAAATCAGCGCAGCAGAAACAGCGAGTCCATCTCCTGGATCCACCTGCGTCTCAGGGAAGCAAAGGTCGCCTTTGTTCCACGATTAACTCCCTACCCACCACCTGGGGACGCGCCGCGTTGACTCGCGATTTTACTTGCATGAGATCCTCTTAAGAGGAAGATCAGTGATTCAGCCATAAGCTGGATAAAGTTTTGTCACCATCCAGGAAAGCCCAAAAAGTGGTGTATGACGAGAAAATTCTCAATAAAACTGTCTCTTCATATGACCAGTACGTAAAGGAAGAACTAACCATGTACTACAAGCTGCTTGCCGAAACACAAAACTTTCACCAAAGTCGTCTCGGTTTCTAAAACAGGAATTTCTGACCTCATCCTCATTACCACTAACGAATAACTTGGAAAGAGAAATAAATTTAAGATAGATCCTATTGCAATACGCCTAACACAGCTGACAATAAGTGCCAGGTGCAGATCTTTGCAGGAGGATTTGCATCGGCATAGACAGAAAAAGTTATTGGAAGCAGCTCAAAAACTGCTCCGTCTGAAGAAGTGGCATCGGGAACTTTGAAACCGTAATGTTCGGCTATTCGCCTTGATGGACGAAAAGAGAGTATTACTGCATTCCGCCATGATATGAAATTGATAACAGAAAAATTCACTGCCAATCTTTCCCGCTCCACAACCACCGTCTCGGACTCCGAAATCTCTCCTGGTGAAATTCCGCCTAGGATTCTATTCTCTGATACGTGAGTTGGGATTGAAGGCATGAAGAGAGACACAGCTCTAAGATTTGATAAAATCAACGATTTTCTTAGATTTTATGTCGACAAATTACATGTACCCCTCGACACCCAAATGACATCTTAAAATGGAAAATTGCTAACTAGTGAAGAACCTAGTGCATGGCCATTCTACCCCAGAATGGAGACATAAGGGAACTCGGTAAATACCATGCAATGTCCTTGTTGGTCTTTAGCATGCTCTACGAGCTGTTCACGAAGACTATCCCCTTGCGCATAACGAAGACCATGGATCAGATACAGCCAATTGAGCAAGCAGGGTTCTTAAGAAATTCTGCCGCATCTACCACATCCAGACCGTATCACGGGTCGTAGAAGTCTATCGGAAGCACCATATGTCCTATATCCTAACGTTCATCGACTATGAAAAAACGATTGACAGCGTCCAAATGAATTCAATCCCATCAGTTCTCGTTGGCGAACGAGAGGACCCGTCGTTTATACGACCAATAGCAGATTTCCATCGGAACTACAGCACAACACAATATCGCAAAAGTGGCTTAGTGCCATACTGCAGTGGAAAATGAAACCACAAAAAAATGGGTGAGAAAGGCATACTTATTGATTGCAAATTCCTAGAAATCTTCGCTTCACCGATGACATTTTTAACTTTTCGCAAGTACCAGTGAAGCAGAGATAATGCTCAGTGAACACGACGAAGGGAGAAAATATTGGGCACTGTATAACTACCGAGGACGACTACCCAGATCATGAACAACTCATAGCGCGAATACGAACAAATCGAAATAGACGGTTTTGAGACTACAGAAGCCACATCGCACGCGTAAATTGGACGTTCAGTGAACATGTAGAAGAACATGAAAGAGGAATTAGACAGATAAAGGAGAGCAGCATGGGCCGCATTCGGGCACTGGAAGAAGCCACCGACCATCCAGAGGACCTAAGAACTCCGCGCTCACCTTTTCTATTCAACAGTCCCCTAGCGATTTGTTGTGCAGTACAAGTCTGTGCTGATACTTCAAATACGGCAAGAGTTCTGCGCTCCCCCACAGAGCATTTGAATGATATATTCTGAGATTTAACCAGTGCCCACAACCAATGCCTAGCCGGAATACGCAACTCAGTTACTCGAAAACTATGCCACCTTCGGGATCGTGGAGAATACAGTTCAATAGCATAAAAAAGATTGGCCGATCACATAATAAGGACATACGTCAGATGGATGAAAAAAGGAGTGGACTCTAAGAGAATATAAGCGTTCTCTTGGAAGATCACTCAAACGATTTGTAGACGTGTGGGCCTCGCTGACGCCACCATTTCCGAAGCAGACCACCACCATTGACGATTGTGCAAGAGAAAAATGAATGCGAATTATAATAGGGCCTACACAATCGAGTAAGATGAGCCATCCAAGTGTAGAAATATCGAAGTATTGTTACTACTAGACGACAAGTCACATCCAGCTTACAGATCTCACTCTCCACTGTTCCAACCTCTCCGTTTGATGTTAGATGCGGGGAAACGAATCGAATGGAAGAACTGCTAGCTTGTGCACAGTAGATGTGAAAGACTGTTTTTTTTTTAAAAAAAGGTGGGATTTTGCTGTCTACTGGATCTATCAAGAACCTTCCTTATAAGATGCAATGCTAACCGAAGAACAGGAATCTGAAGTGACCATCAGCTTTTGGATGACTCAAAAGGAAAACCTCATGCAGTTAGAGAGTGCTGCGAAATGACTATCAGGTGGGATGAGAAGAAAAACGATGAGATGAATGTGCTTTAATAATTAACGTGAACTTTTCCAAGTGTAAAAACTTTCTCATAAACAAATCGACGCTGCTAAAACGGTTTGACGAATCAACCAGACGTCTTATTCACTATGCGTTAAAGCTTCTTCACACTCTATTAGAACAAGATTTCAACGCCTGGTTATCCGAAGCTCGATAAGACCATCTACAGAGAATCGGTTACTGTCTTAACATTGGCAAATCTGGCAGGTATTTCTACCCACTCATTCCGGAACAGTTTATATCTTCCTGTTAGTGTTGTGTTGAATATAAACGATGACGTGAAAGGAAGCATGGGATCAGCCACAGGGTCATATGTTCGATGTGTTGCATATTGTGCATTCCTCTTTGAAGTAATTTTAGATCCTGTACAGTCTCTGAAGAGCGCTAAATCCACAGATACGTTATTGTGGAATGAATATCCTGATGATCACCTCTTGTCTACAGGCCAAAAAATGAACTTATTGGTCAATGCCGAAGTCAATAAAGTCGATCCTAGAAATGAATACCTCGGTTAATTGGCACGGTACAAAAAACTCTATACGACAACAACCCATACAGCTGGTTAGATTTATTATCTCTTATTTCACTTGTATGAAACAATACATATACAAATCTAGGACCGTTCAAATATAAGAGCATAGAGGTGACAAAAAATCCCCTTGTCAACTATAACTGAAGCGACTTCCAATTTTGAGCATCTATGCACACCATTCGTACTGCAAATTACATTACGCCATTTTTAAACTCATTTGTATAACTTTTGGCTCTCCGTAGGAGTTCATTAGCAATATGAGTACTCAGAGCATACTCTTTAAAAAACTCCATGCTAAAATAAAAACGATTAATGATAAAGAAATAATGAAGATCCAGCTACACTTCTTTAACAGTAGAAGAATTAACTCTTACTGTCTCATAAAACTTCGCGAGTATCTATGGCACTTCTTCCTAATGACCACTACGTAACATCACAAAGCACTGAACAGCATGTACGAACCCCAAGTTTCACACTCAGAAGTAAGTTTCTATTGTATGAAACCACAACTAAATTTGGAAGAATCAATGCTGAGTGCAAATATACTTCCATTGCGTAAACTCATCAATTCCTTGTGCTGCTCCTTCTCTACCAAGACCGCTTTCTTTTACACCACCAAACGCAGCTTCTGCACTTGACATCAAACCTAAGATCAACTATAAAAATCTTAAAAATGGTTTTGACGGCACAGAAAGAATTTGAAGAATTTTAGATGCTATCTTGATGGATAGAACCCTACCTTCGTTAACACCAATCATTCCAACTTGAAGACGGCGAGTTACCCTATATATTTGGGATAAGTCTCCACTAAACACATATCCCGCGAGACCAGATCGAGTATTATTTGCCATATTCAGCACTGACGTCTCACTCGAAAACCTAAGGCCAAATTTAGTTCTTATTAATGATAACGATAAAACACGATATACCACATTCATGACGATGCTAGCCGCTCGATAACTAAAGTATTTAGGAACCTGCGGACTTCATGGACTTGTAAAACTGCTTTGATCTATCGCTCTAGGAGTACAAACATTCCTTAAAATTAATGTTCAATAATTCTGGCCTTGTTCGTTCCAAGCTCAAATTTACATAAAATCGGAGACCAGATTTCAAATTTCACGGTTTTAAATTAAAGCAAGCGCGGCCGCCGCAAACACCAGTACATTCGGGAAGGTAATCTCGCTTTGCTACACCATTAGTTCGCATCGACGTTTGAAATGCGTGCTTCGACTAAGGAAAAGGGAGGAGAAAGTACGTCGAACCCAGAAAGACAGGATTTCACGTCGATAGGATAAGAAGGGTTGTACATTACTAACAAAGACCTGTAAATTTTCAGGATTTCTATGGTATCATTAAAGCTGAAAGGCGTATTTACTTTCAGCATGCATTTAAAGCAGCGCTATCGCCATAAATGTGACCTGCAAAGTATTGACGTAATTTCAACAAACGTACTTTTGAACTGCAACCACTGGGCCGAAAATCTCAGTGTGTGCAATACACATCTTATCGGTAACACCTGTAACCAACGTCGGCTGGAAACATAAGCCCTTCCCTCGTTTACCACCTAGAAGCACGCGTGCTCCCTTTGATATAGCATCCTTCAGCAACTCGTCAATCTAAAAACTCAAAAATATTCTTACTGTTACTAATATTAATCTTCCAAATACCTTAAACATAAAGAACACAAACTTTTTTGACGGCACTATCACTGATCAGAGGTCCAATAGTTGTTTTAGGGTCCATTCCGTCTCCAACAACTAAAAGTTTCATCGCAGAAGCCATTTTCGTCACGAAATCGTCGTGCACCTACAATATTTAAAAACTTATATTTCTAAGAGCTATTTGCAAAGGGTAATATTCAAACGTGCTCATCTTTTTTTAACTGCTTTAAGTCACAATGTAAAAGGATAGGGAAAAAAGCTTTCAACGTTGATAAATCGTTGAGGGATGCACCATGTACTCAACTTCATTAAGCTTCGTTGAAGGTGATTGAATGCACATCTGGCCTTCATAATGACTCGCGGTGGTCTACCGATGTATCGAGCCAGTGCTGCTATTCACCTAAGCAAGTCTGGTAGCAATTTGCCGACCCCAGAGGGATGGGGGGCTTAATGGGTTTGGGGTGCTGGGAGCGATCCTATGAGTATCGCAGGGTGGCTTCGACCACTATGCTACACGAACCCCTTAGTCACAATGTATGATCCAAAAATTCGGTTTATCGGTGAACATAGATCTTTTACCACGAGATTAAATAGATCTTTAGGTACTCCACAATTTTAGGACTAAGTTTAATCGTAATCTGTCTAACGTGCTTAATCAAACCTTTTCATGTACAAAAAAACGATTCGCTGCAACACATGTTTGGCCAGAACAACGAAATTTCGATGCCATTGCACCCTAAAGGAAACCTTTCAGCTCTTTATTTGAAAATGTTCTCCTTCCTTGCAAAAACATAACAATATGATAATGATGACAAGATGATCTATAATGATTAGCCAGAGAAAAAACCGAAAATGAATAGCCGTGAAACACACCTTAACTGCTAGATCTAGATCAGCTGAGTCGAAAACCAGAAAAGGTGCATTGCCACCGAGTTCCAGACAAACTCGTTTAACCGTCGAAGCTGACTGAGCTAGTAGGAGCTGAATATATTAATTAGAAAACATACCACTTTATAAAGCACACTTCAGACCACCGCAGTTCAGTTTAGTAATGTAGGGAAATATAGATGCCCATGTTGTAACTATAGATGCCTATGTGCTCAGCCGATACTATGAACACCTAGAAAGAAAGTTCTCTTTCAGCAATAAATGGAAGTCATGTAAAAAAGCGGTGAGTTTTTAGAAGCTGTTGATCATGTAATTGCCATAAAGTTTAAAACATAACAATATGATAATGATGACAAGATGATCTATAATGATTAGCCAGAGAAAAAACCGAAAATGAATAGCCGTGAAACACACCTTAACTGCTAGATCTAGATCAGCTGAGTCGAAAACCAGAAAAGGTGCATTGCCACCGAGTTCCAGACAAACTCGTTTAACCGTCGAAGCTGACTGAGCTAGTAGGAGCTGAATATATTAATTAGAAAACATACCACTTTATAAAGCACACTTCAGACCACCGCAGTTCAGTTTAGTAATGTAAGGAAATATAGATGCCCATGTTGTAACTATAGATGCCTATGTGCTCAGCCGATACTATGAACACCTAGAAAGAAAGTTCTCTTTCAGCAGTAAATGGAAGTCATGTAAAAAAGCGGTGTTTTTCGAGAAGCTGTTGATCATGTAATTGCCATGAAGTTTTCGTCATATTGTAAGTATTATTGAAGAGTTTGGCCTAATAAATTGTATATCAGCATGCCCTTCCAGGGTCTGAAGAAGGCGATACGACCTAAACGGGAGCAACTGTTGTAGTGTGTTGTGTGTTTTTCTATGGAAGTAAATGTATTGTGTATAACAACCTCGCGATTGCTGAACAAGAAAACTACGCATTCATATTCCAATGCCGAGGTTAATAGAAAGCTGAACCTGGGAACTGTCACATCAATGACTACTATAGATTTTTAAGACATGATAAGGAGGAGCATCGTAGCAGAGTAAGAAGCCTAAGACGAGCCATTTGAATTCAATTCCCAGACCGATAAGATAGTTTCTTGGGGTAGATACTTTGCTAACAAATTTTTCCGCGAAAAACAAAACAATACTTAGACTGTATACTGTACTGTATACAGTACATGAATAAAAAAGGGATACGAGAGAACGAAAAGAAAATAAAAATGTACGCAACTAATGATTTCTCAAAACAATATCTTAGCTGTTCAATCTTCACGTGGTCTGGGAAATATTTTGCACAAATTAGAGGGTTGGCCATCGAACAGCGTTTGGCGCCAAGCCTTGCAGCCGCTTTCATGTCTAAGGTGGAAGCTCCAGCTCTCGATCACCAACCCTTACTCTACTGTCGATACATAGGCGACTGCTTCATAGTCTGTTCCACACAAGAACAGATGGTGAGTGCTTTGAATTGTTAAACCGACAGTTAGAGTATATAAAATTTACGCGAGAAAAACCGACTGAAAACTGGCTTCCATTCTTAAACATCCAAACAAAGCTTTCAGAAAGTGGCTATATAACAAAATGGAATCGTAAGCCAAGTAGTAAAAACATACAAACTCACTACCTCTCCTCTCATTCATCACACGTGAAAAAAAGCGCTTATTAAAAACATGTACCGTACGGATAAAACATGTGCACAGGTGAAGAAGGAAGGAAGGAATCCCTGAACCTGGCACGAAAAGTAGCCAATTCCAATTGCTAGGAAGGAAAAGCCACTCAGGCTAGACAAAAGCGTAGGGTGACTTCTCAAAATAATGTTTCGAACGTAAGTAAGATCCCTTTTAAGCTACCCTTCATATCAAATGAAGTAAGTTACGCCATTAAGTTATGCTCAAAAAGAAGTGGTCTTGAAAATTATATAACGATTGTTGACATCCCACCCAATACCCTACGCCGTCAGTTAGTTCGTTACCGACTCTATGATTGTTTGTACAGCTCAGAAAACTGTATGATATGTCCCAATAGGAAAGATGGGGATTGCGTGAGTTCAGGTATAATATACTTGATCTCATGTAAAGCACGCGGTGAGGAGCACATTGGGGGTTGACCACTTTAAGTCCGCATAAAAGAACACCTAGATGGGAAAGTTAAAATACGTAAAAACACTCCTCTAGGTATGCATAGGAGACAAAAGCGAAACGGCGATGATTTTGAAGTGACTGTGCGGATCCTGGCGCAGGAATCGAAAACATCAACACGCAAAACTCTTAAGATGTTTTGGATAAACTTCAAAAACCCAAAGATGGACCGGAAAGACGAACGCCTCACTATCACACGTGACCTGCCGCCCTATTTCAAAATGAAATTTTGACCCATGGGTGTGTCTTGCTGGCGACTCGTGTACAACGCGTGGGCCAATCCGATTAGTAACATCACGATGAGTAGCCTTTCTGTTCAATATGGCGTAGAACCACATTTGACCGCATCATCCTAACCCACCATCTATTTGAAAGTTTGAGCTTCATTTGTACTTTTCCACCGAAGAATTAAAGTATTCTATTACAAAATACGTCCAGGCTCTGAGGAAGGGGAGATCGCCGAAACGTCAGCCATCGTCCAACAACACCAACAACAACGACAACGACAACGCAGTCCTATACCAACCTTGCACCAGCTAGAGAAGATCGGTTTACAAGATCATATAAATAAATATATAGAAAAAGGGATAAATAAAAAGGGATCGTGGTTGATGAAGCCCTGAGGGATGCGCCATGCATTCTACTTCATCAAGCATCGTTAGAGGTGATTGCATGCATATCTCCCGCGCTGGGCTATCGATGTACCAAGCTAGTGCAGCTATCCTCCCAGACAAGTCTGATAGTAATTTACCGACCTCGGATGGATTGAGAACTAGATGGGGCCTGGGGGACAGGGATCGATCCAGTGTGAATTGCAGGGCGCCTCCGACCATTGTGCTACACGCGCCCTTCACATGTTATAAACCACGATTTACCGCTTCAGTGAATATTGTAAGTATAGATACAAATGTGGCAATGCATCTAAATAAGTAAAATCCTTCTGTGTGCTTAATAAACTGTATGAAATAAATTTGAAGCAAACAAGGATGAAAATGCAGGAAAAGAAATAGGGAGAAGAGGAAACGTTTGAAAAATTTTTGTTCCGCTTACTAGTGTACTTCATGGTTTCCTTACCACCTTCCGAGAAGTAATAAAAAACGAATCGGAAATAGTAATTCTCTAATAAAAAATTAAACCGAGGAGAGTAATTCTATCTTTAAAACATTAGTCCGATAAAGATCAAATTAATATGTACTAAATGTCGTACGTTTGGATGAATACTCTACCAATGAACGCCTAGATGAAACCCAAACAATGCCACTTCAGAAGGTACAACCAACTGAATCCAAGTGAGCACAAATACAGCAGGAAAAACTATAAAGACGAACAAAACTACCAAAGAGAAAGGCGAAACGAAGGACCTGCATGGTGTGGTGGTGAACGCATGGGCCCACGGAAAGGCTAAAGCTCGTTCGTTCCCCCAACGCAGACAACAGCGGTCCGAAGTTTTGCAAATATTCAGGCGCCACTGCAGTCATAAAGATATTTCCAAAAAACTTGTTACCTTTCCGACAGTTGTACTTCCAGTGAAACTTATGACATCTACGTCAGTGTTTTCACATAGATATTTTGATATTTTTGCAGTGTTCTTACGATCTGCCGGTATCACATTGAAGACTCCAGCAGGTAATCCAGCTTCCTCAGATGTCTAAATTTATTTCAGGAAATAATGAATTGGAATTTGCAAAAAGATAGGCGTAAGAAGAAGCTTAAACGTAAACTAGCCTGTGCCAAAGCGAGAGCACTGAGAGGTGTATCTTCTGCTGGTTTCACAACAAGCGTACAACCAGCAGCCAAAGCTGCTCCGGCTTTGCGAGCGATCATTGCTGTAGGAAAGTTCCACTGAAAAAAATAGATGCTTTTTAAAAAAAGGATTTGGTAAGGACACCAAACAATCATATGGAACTACACAGAGTCAACAAAAATGTTAGATATAAAGACTCAGCAAGACAAGAGTACCATGAGATCAAGCAATAACTTGCACAATATAATTCCAACATTATAGGCCCGCCCAACGGTTTACCACCTCATTAAGGTTGGGAGGGTGTCTGGGTGTCGGACTGCTATGTGAAGCAGGGGAATTTATTTATCACCCCCCCCCCCCTCCCCTCAATCCGTCCCCGGAGGATCTCCCACAAGGAGTTGGTCTTTTCCATCACGGAGCCCAGCTATGAGTAAATCAATACCACCATCATGATTTCAAATTGCATTGTGGCTGAAACAATGGAAATTAGGCATGGCCAGCACAACATGTGAAGACGGGCCATCCAAGGACACAAGTAGGTATTATAGCCTTATTCGGAATTTACCCAAAACTATAACGCAAAAAGGAAGCGCTGCTTTGTGGAAATAATGCTTAAATCAATGAGATTCGGTCAACTCAAGCTACACAAGTAATAAATAAAGGAAAACATCACTGGTGTAATAAGGACTGCTACGCCGACAGGTTCCCTGATATGGATATGCTCTCTGTTCAAAACAGCTGGACTAACAACCTGAAACGCTGAAAAACATGAAAGTAACAAAATCAAACAACGAAGCTGCCAACCTGTCCATATATCCTTCTTGCTTCTCCCGCATACCAATCGAAAAATGCTGCAGAATAGTTTATTTCTCCTCGTGCTTCTACTAGAGGCTTTCCCTTGCAAGTATCTCGATAAGAAGACCCAGAAAAACTAGTTACTTGCAGCTCATGATTGGTGAGCTTTCCACACTTTAGAAGGAAGCATGATGAACCTGTTCAAGTGTGAGAAGTTGAGAGAGCTGGTGTTCCTTCTCTACAAATATGTCATACCATTTTCTTAGTACAGCACCACGTTGTTTAGCTGTGGTCTCGAGCGACCACTTCTCAAACGACTCCCTTGCAGCAGCTACGGCCTATTAAAAATGTATAGCTCATCTCTCGTTTAGAAGAAAATAACTGAGAGCATCCACACCTTCTTAACCTCTCCCAGTCACGGAACACTAACACGTTACACAACTCCCACATACTTTTGCGCTACAAAGTACTTTTCACATTAAACGGTTTGCGAAATTCTTTTACTAAAAAGCAAGAAAGGGGTTAAATATTCCTTAACAGCACCATCCTTCGTGTTTAGCAGGACTGATTCATTTCCACGCACCCTCATCCACGAAGGCCTTCCAACTCTTACGTGTGGCTTCGACTGCTGCTTGAGGATTGTTACCTTTCTATGAATCTCACTGAATGCTGGTCGAGTTGATTCTTTCTGGAGTTCTGACATAGCCAGGCTAGAGGCTTCTTACCTGGATTACAAACAATGATTTTTTCCCGGAAAAGTCCGGTACCATTTTCCCAACCCTGGAAGGATCAGACACTTAGTGAGCTGAGGGCGGGATCGAACCAGCACCGTGCCCGATAATAAATGATGAACATTAAATGATTTAAACAATATCAAATGTCAAATGACTACAATGGAACCGATGAACATTTTTTTCCAAAAACTACAATTACCTTCTTCGCTTCGTGAATATCACAATTCACAGACTTATACAGTAACTCTCCCGTGTAAGGATTGTTAACTTCGAACGTCTTTTTATTCACTGAATCAACCCACTGACCTGTAAAAGCCGGTTTAGCATGACAGAAAAGAACTCGTTGCCATTCTACCAAACATTCCGTACCATTTATGTAAGCCAGCGCACCCTTCGGAAGGAGCGAAGACGTCGAAGAGGATGAAAGTCGGAAGAAAAACATGGAGATCCTCGTATTGAACATCTATGGAAAGAAAAATATATCGTAGAAAATTTCATAAGATGTATCACACAGCATCATATCGTCTTCAAACAGCAAAAAGGAATCTGAATATGCTGTCCTTTTCAGGGCTTTCGAGTACTGACTGCCAACAAACGACAAAGGCTCTTAGTCCTCGAAACAACTAGGGATAATAGGCGCCTTTCGAGTAATAGTAAAGGGCGCGCGTGGGGCAGTGGTTGGGTGCGCCACTGCGACACGTACATGGAATTGATTCCTGCGCCCATAGCCCACCAAGCCTTCCATCCCTCTAGGGTCGGTAAATTGGTACTAGAAATATCTGGGAGGATAACAGCACTGGCTCGATACATCGGCAGGCCACCGCGACTCATTGTAAAGGCCATAAATGAATTCAATCACCTCCAACGATACCTTAATGAAGTCGAATGCATGGCGCATCCCTCAGGGATTGATCAACGCCGAGAGCTTTATCCTTTTATCCTTTAGATTAGTAATACATTATCTATGTTCCTGATGAGCAAAAACAAAGTGTTTCTTTATTCTTTACTCCGGTAAAACTGACGTTTTAACAGTATCGCCTACTTGTAATAGTACCCAGGATCGACTTCCTATTAACCTCGGCATTAAATTATGAATTCGTCATTTCCTCCCTCAGCAATCGCGAGGTTGTCAAGCAGCATACATTTACTTCCATGCAATAACACACGTACAATACAATCGTAGCTGACGTTTCGGCATAATCGCCTTCTTCAGAGCCTGGAAGGGTATATAGATAGGAAATTTATTAAGCCAAACTTCCATACCCTTTCAGGCTCTGAAGAATGCGACACTAATGAAACGTCAGTTTTACCAGAATAAAAAATAAAGTAACACCTTGTGCTTGCTCAACAATAACATAGAAAATTATCCGATCAATGCCGAGGTTGATAGAAAGCCGGTCGTGGGAATCATCCCAAGTATTAAAGCCGTTTGGTAGGATTAACATACCGCTGGTCATACCTAAGCAATCTTGTACACGGAATGCTTCATTTATAGGTAAAGTAATTTCAAAATCCACTTATGCATTCAAGTTAGTCCTGGAAAAAGTTCACTTAGATAACAAATCCGATTGCTTACATCGGCCCACGACAATGACATCTTCCGAAATCGGGTAACTAAACTTTTCGCTAAATTTGCGAGGCTCTGCAAATGAATGAAGGTCGAATTGAACAAGTGATTAAAAGGCATTCATTATGAGCTTCCGATTCGTCCATAACCAAAACGAATCGTTTTTTGGTGGATTATGAAATGTCTTTAAAATTTAATTCCGAATGACAAATAAGTTGCAACAGATACCACGTGGAACTATCTACTATAATTCTTTCAGTCGGGAACGAGAAGTTGATAGTTAGAAATAACTTCCAGTAGGTGCACGATTAATGCAGGTTCGACTCCACCCTGAGCCTTTCATGGTCAAACAGACAGTAGTAGACTCATCTGAACCAGGAATCCGAATAAAATAAGTGCTAGAATCCGAACAATCAATGGAGTCGAATCACATAATAGATGCAAGCAACTTCTTCCTACCCAACGGTTTACCGCCTCATTGTATCTGCTAGGTGTCCCTGATTGTCGGCATATGATGTACAGCGGGGAGCCTCATCCCCCAGCAGGGTTTCCCAAGCTGAGGAGTTCTACGTTTCCATCAGGAAACAAAACTGGGAGTAAACAAGTAGCAGGATCCACCACCATCCTGATATCAAACTAATCGCATGGGGGCAAATCTCCCTCTGACCCAAAATAACGGCAACACCTGGGGTAGCGGCGACATGGGGCAGACTCTGGCCAGGATGGCCTTGGGACAGCAAGGAAGCATATTAGGTGAACCATTGCTTCAATTCTGACCATATCCTTACGCATTTGTTAGAAAATCGAAAAATACGTTAGGAATTGCAGGGTCAATAACTTAATCAACTAAAAGAAAGAATATTCTGTGATCCTCATCGTGGCTGGTAGGTAATCCTAAGTGTCGCGCTGCGATGCACAGAGGTGGGATTCATCCCCTCGGTAGGGTCTCCCAAGCTGAGGAGTCCAGGGTTTCCATCAAGAAGCTCAGCTAAGAGTAAACCGATACCAGGATCCATCGCTGTCCTGATGTTAAACTACTCGTAGGGTGGCAAATCTCCCTCTGATCCACAACGGCGGCGACTGGCCGTGGTGGCGGCGACCTGGGGCAGACTCTGGCCAGGATGGCCTTGGGACAGCAAGGAAGCATATTAGGTGAACCATTGCTTCAATTCTGACCATATCCTTACGCATTTGTTAGAAAATCGAAAAATACGTTAGGAATTGCAGGGTCAACAACTTAATCAACTAAAAGAAAGAATATTCTGCGGGAAACACCGTTTGATTGCAAAACTCATATAAATTCAAACAGAAAGAATAAAAATATAAAACGGTGGCGATCTACGTTCAAATCAATACATGGGTCTGCAAGATCCCGGGCTATTACACTCCAGGAAGCAGAAATCTTTGCCTTATAATTATTCTGTCATCGTAATAAGGTATTTCCAATGCGATTCTGGACAAATCAGATAGTCAGAGAGGACCAATAAATGGCAATCGCGATTCCCAGAATGAAAATGGTTGAGGACAAACCTTCCAGGAGTTAATTACACGCTGAGGGATAAGGAAGAACTCGAACCCATTCGCAGCCTCAGAGAATTAAATGAAAGCACGTTTGACCTATACAATGAGTTCCGCCGACTTATTAAGTTATCGAGTTTTGATATCCTATCAGACAAGTCCGTTTCTAGTTTACTGACCTTGGAGGGATAGAAGGCTTGATAAGCCTGGCGCGCGGAATCGAAGCAAAGGCCACACGTGTATTATAGGGCACATCAAGCCAATTGAACCTAAGCTTTCTATTAAAGGGGAACCCTACATAATCTGAGGGCAAATGCTTTCCTTACTGGAAATGTGACAAAACTAACGGAATGTCGGAGTCTGTATGTGGCGAATTGTGCATGACGCCATAGCGCTGTCCTACGACCCGTTTCGAAACTTAACCCTGTCGGTGCTAAGTTTCGATAGAAGTTATGAGTCTATTAATTATTATATAAGTGGTTTTTGATTTAAGTTATTGGTTCCGTATGGTTGTCGCTCCACAGATCAGTGGAAGATTTTCGGAAATGTTGGAGTTTTCCTACTCGATGCCGTTGACAAAAGCGCATATTCTTTTTATTTTACGATTTTTCTAAGTATTTTCTGTAGTATTTTAGTAATAAAGTGAAAATAGAGTTCTAGAAAGATCAGTAAGCCCACTGTCCATCTCATGAGCATCGTCCGAATACTTCAACTTAGATTCATTTCCTTAACATCGCTGAAGTTCATTTATGCTTTAAGTTTTCTTTTCTATAAAACACTTCTTGCTTTTACTAGGTAACACTTAAGTAGTTTTCAGTAGCAAAGCACGATTCTGGTTTTCCAAGGGAAAGGACTGGACGAGAATTCCGCTTTCCCGCTTTTCCTAAGGATACCATACGAGGTCTTCCTTAACTGGTACGTATTACTCGAAGGCAAAAGAGTAAAACGTTTTTCTGACCCAATCATCATGAAGATTTTCTTCCGGTTTTGTAAATGTAAGGTAACATTCTTTCTTCCACAAACGTACACGAGGCAAGCTCGGTAACCTCATGCAAGCTTTCGAAAAAAGAATACATATCGATTAGTCATACTGAGGTTAAGGGAAATTGAAATACTGTGATGTGGAGCAAATCATTGACATCTCGTACATATCCTTCCTTCTTTTTTCAATATGTCCTTAATCTAATTCCATCTTTTCCTGGGCTTCTTTTGTTTTCCGTTTACGTGAACTGATAGGCTCTGTTGTAGAACTATGCCACACCACGAGAAAAAAGCAAAGAAACGAAGAAGTCGATCAAAGGAATCGAAGAAGGACAAGAAGCGCAAACGTCATAGTACTTCTTCGAGCTCGTCTAGTGAATCTGACAGTGGTGACAGGTTCCAGGTAAGTGTTTTTTCCCGTATCGACTAGTTTACAATTTTGTTTTCCTTTTCTTCGTTTTTTTTTTAAATTTTCCTTACTCTATCTGACCGTTGGTAGCTTCCTCGTCCGGAACCTTTCATTAACGCATGGTTTCCACATAGAACTGTTACGATATAGTAGAATTCAGGATTGTTACCGTCCATTTGACTCATACGTGGAGATTGTGACATTTGCAAGATTACTAGAGAAGGAAAGTTTGTTATAACGATAATGTTTGATCTATTTAGGGGAAGACTACGTGTTTGAGGGATTACCTCTCACCTGCACCGCACGTAGTCCCGTTGATCGTCGAGTGAGTGGAGTGGGTGCCAGTAAATCCTTTAGTTTTCCCTTTCACGTGCAAGAGTAGCCCAATGGGTTTTGCTCGCTCTAGGGACCCGTTGAACATCATATCTTTCTTCTAGGCTTTTCATAAAGAACTCTGAGCATCGGGTCGGTGGTCTTCCTGCAGTGCGTTTGACATCCCAAGGAATCCAGTCACTAACGACTTTTGTCCATCGATTGTCATTCATACGCATTACTTGTCCGGCCTTTCTAATTTTTGACTGTTTGACGTGCAGAACGGCATCTTTGATTTTCGATCATTGACGTAGGTCGGAGCTTCGGATCTCATCCCTTACTTGTGTGAAACGGGATACTCTTAGCATCGTCCTTTCGACTACGCGTTCGATAACGCTGAGTGATCTTTCATCTTGCTCACTCAGCGATCAGGTTCGTGACGCATACGTTAGAACAGGAAGAACCGTTGAGTCGAAAAGATGGGAACGGAGTCGGGTGTTCTTTGTTCTGTTAACCACGTCCTCGATGCTCTTGAAAGCTCCACAAGCCAATCCTTTCCTTCTACTCAACGATGGAGCTAAGTCGTTCATCATGTTGATTTCCTGACCTAGATGGACATAACTGGTGCATTAGGTTCGGGAACGGTAATTGCTGGGTTGCTGGAGTATTTCTTGAGTTCGCAACGTTACGCATTTGTATTAGAGACTTTGGTTTTTGTCTAGATTACACATATAGTTTTTATAAGTTATCTCATTCTTAACCACAGCTATGGTGAGATAGTTTCAATACTCCGGACCGTATTTGTCTTCGGATGGGATCAGATCCACTGTTACCTTTTCCTGAAGTTAACCTGTTCACCACCATACCGTGAGTGTCCTTCTTTTCGCAATTCTCTCAGCCGTGTTTTAACCTAGTGCTTTCAGCATTCATCCATAGCAGTGTTCCAGCCTTAAATAATAGAGTTTAAATTTCGTTAAATTTCGAAATTTTCAACGGAATTTTAGCAACTGCAAACATATAGGATACATTGGGAAAGAAAACCAAGCAGCCGTACTGGAGGACAGCCTGCTTCTTTAATCGCTGTAGTGTTCAAAAACGTGTCTTTTAGAAAGAAACTGGATGAAATTGGTTCTTGTGGACTGTTCAGAGCAGTTGTGCTGTTTCTCCACTCTCTTCATTTTTTGCCAAACTCGCATAATGTGGTGGTCTCACGTTTTTTTATATTCAGTTCGTTTCCTCGCACCAATACTCCAGCGAGGTCCATGAATTTTGCATGTGATTTTCGCTGTTGTTTAAAGATATTTTATCCTCTGAGTGTTGTTGAAAGCTGGTCGAGTCGATTCATCGTGGAATCTTGGGAAAGCCGTGCTAGTGCTTTCCCATTCTAGGATTTCTAGCTTCCGAGGAATTATCGGCTGTTATCAAAACGGGTATGGAAAAGTATCGTTGCAAATGGGTTTAATCGGAGAGAGCTTTAGGGGATGCTACAGGTTTCCTTCTATTGCTAGTTTAAAAAGTAATTTAGCAGTTTTAAGACGGTTCTTGACAAGCAACGGTCGGAGAAGAGACGCTTGAGAAAGCTAGAAAAAGAGCGTTTGAAAGCAAAGGAAACTCCCGAGGAAAAGAGGGCACGTCGTTTGGCAAAGAAACTCAGGAAGGTTCGTTTTAGTAGTCTCCTTTTGTCAATTAAGCAATTTTTCGTGTATTTGCAATATTCCTATTGGTTGTTCACTTCTATTGTATGTTATACTAACTGTTTAACTTGTAGCAGGAGAAAAGGAAAAAGGAGAACTCGAGTTATTTGCCACCACAGATAGCTTACACAAACCTCAACAACCCGTTTAATGACGTCAATCTTACGGAGACATTTATCTGGGGAAAGAAGTTGGAGCAGGAAGGGAAGTCCAGTTATTCCCGCAAACAGATTGAGAAAGAGTATGGTATTTCTTCCATTTCCTTCCTCATGAGCAACTTCCTGCAATTGACCAAACTTTAGGTTATGATTCATGGTATCTATAAACGTTCTAACAAACTGCCTTTGTTAAGCTGCTGCGGGTTTGGTGTAAGTTGTACTTGCTTTTAGATTTGCACGTGCCTGCTTGTACAACTCGTGCCAACTTCGCATCAGTTCAACAAAGGCAGTTCGTATGAGCATTTATAGATATGTTGATTATTAACGCCAAGGTTTATGGAAAGTTGGTGTTTCGAGTTATGATCCATGATGTTGATCCACTCCTCTAATATACAGGGCACGTTCGCGGGTACAGAAGAACCTGCGTGAAATGGAGGAGCTAAAACGTGCACGTGACGCTCGACTTGCCGCCCGTGAGGATATGGAGATGATGCAGCGCGATGCGGATAGAAAAACACACTTTGAGTGGACCAGTAAAGAAGCAGAATTTCAGCTCCAGCAAGCCAAGGTATATATTACTTTTCATCTGTGCGTTTTGTTTTATTAGTTTGTGCCATATTTCTGTACATTTAAGCCTGATGTGTAATGTTCTTTTAGGTACGTTCAAGGATTCGTATTGAACAGAATCGTGCCAAGCCTATCGATTTACTATCCAGGTGATTTATCATTCTATTGAAGTTGACAGTTTTTTAAGCATATTCTTTCGTACTTTGATTCCAATCTATGTGATGCGAAGCTATTTCGCCACCGTATGGCGATTCTAGTGATCTTAGTTCATAGTGATTTTTACCATGTTAAAATTGTTTCTCTGGAGACCACGAAACGCATGTTTTTTTGTTACTTGTTTGTGGGTCCTTTTTTAAATACTAGAGCAGTTGGAGAAGTAGGATTTCTTCATACTAGACATATGTTCCTCAAACGTGTTTTTGATGTTTGGAGCTGACGGTTATGCGCTAAATGTCATGAGGTTGAAGTTTTGCCTTCAGTTTTTAGAATGTTCGGGTTCTTAACAGATTTAGAAGTTGAAGAATGTTATCTAAAATCATATATATATATATATATATATGTACATGTTTTTACGTACATACACATTTCTTATACGTGTATATAGTATGTGTAGGCACAAGTCCCCCCTCTCAGGCTTTTGTGTTCTCAATTCATTTAACTTCTTTGGTTACCCAGGATTCATCGTCGCTTACCGAAAAAGCAGTCTCGAATGTCTTGGAGTATTCCAGTGTTTTCATAATAGTCACCTTCTTACCTTAATTCGCTTTACTGTGATTATTTTAAGATACATACAGTATGGCGATGAGAACGCTGAAGAAAACGACGAGAGAAAAGGGGATGAATTTGAACTAGAAGAACCTATCAAGTATATCAAAGGGCTTAGTCAGGACGACTACGAGGATTTAGTTGAGGATATAAAGGTATGTGAACCAAATGTGACTGATCATTTTCATTATTGTGTAATATCTCAGGATTCACAAAACGGATCTACAGAGCTTTATTTACTAAACTTTCCTTAGGTAACATTTTATCTACGCCTTGCTAAGTTGCACGCAGTTCGTACTTCTCTTATAAACTTATACAGGATGACTCAAAAGACCGACTATCTATAAACCTCGGCATAGATAGTTGATATATTTATTTATATCTTCTCACGAACTGATCTTGTTGAGCTGATGCAGCGTTGGTATAGTTGTCCTTGTTGTTTTTGTTGTTGCCGTTGTTGTTGCTGGTGGATGGCTGACATTTCGGTGACGTCGCTTTCCTCAGAGCCTTGGAGTCCCACTCGTAACATCACGGCTCTGAGGAAGACGAAATCGCCGAAACGTCAGCCATCGACCAACAGCACCAACAAAACAACGACAACGAAGACCTGTGCCAACATGGCATCAACTAAAAAGATCAGTTTATAAGATCATATAAAGTTAAAAAAAATTGTATAGGATAATTTTTAGGTATATCGTTCCCTTGATGGAGATAGACACTCAGATTTTTGGAGGGACGTTCGATGTATTGTTGATGATGAATTGCGGAAATTAAGGGATGACAGAGGACGACTTGGAGCATCAATCCATGGTTCTGTTCAGCGAGATATTGATAAAATTTTCAAGGCAAGACATTTTTCTTGTTTTTTTGTATATTTTATCATACAGTGTTTGATAGCAGTACGGACACAACATTTATTTACTAACTCCCTAAATAAAAGCAAACATTATTACATGGTGGAGAATGGCCGATGCTTTCAAGTGCAGCAAAAGCTAGTAGTCTTCAATTCACACACCCATACATTCTTCTTCGTCGCAACTTCGCTGTGTTACATCTTCGCGAAGATCTTCGTCGTCGGTTGGCTTACATTCCATGACAAATCTAGAATTTACGGGTTTATTTCTTATTAGTTTTCTCTTTATCATGAATACCTGGGTATTTCTTCCTCTGTCGGATCGCGCTCAAAGTCAAAATTGACGTCTTCGTTCACCGCACCACCAACATCATGAAATATTTCCCTGGTCAGCTGCTCTAGTTTGTCGTAGTCGTCGTCAGACACTGGTTGTGTTGTGCTCTCACGTGTGATAACGTTGAGAATGTTGTTAAATCTAGGTTACAAGTACTCATTATTGCTATCTAGTGCTTGGTTTTTCATGAGGTTTCCTTTTTAAAATAACCTATGGTTAAAAACAGTATGGAAAATAATTGAGCCTTGTTGAAAGTCTTACAAAATAACTTCCTATGTAAGGACATGATTATGTATAGATTCTCAATTTGTTACATTCTTGACAAGAATTTAAATTCTGAGCTCGTTTTGAAGTAAATATTGTGACGTACATCTGGGAAAAATACATTGATTGATACAATTAGCTCGGTACTCCATTTAAAAGAATAAAGGTCTTGAGGGATGCGCCTTGAACTCGACTTCATTAAGCTTCGCTGGAGGTGACTGAGTGCACATCTGTCCTTTACAGTGACTCTATGTGGCCTACCAATGTATCCATCTAGTGCTGCTATCCTTGTTATCCTCACAGACAAGTTTAGTACCAATTTACCGACTTCGGAGGGATGGAAATCTTGGTGGACCTGAGGCGCGGGGATCGATCCCATGTGTATTTCAGGGAATCTCCGGTCACTGCGCCACACGAGCTCATACTTCCATTGCTGGTAGCGAATTTCGCCTCTTTCAAAGCATTACTTATTTACATGTTCATACAATGAATAAAGGGCTATAATGTAGATTTTCAAGAGACATTGCTGTAAAACTCACTGTGACGGAAGTCCTTGAAAAAGTCGACCATTATTAATCATTTTAATCTTTGTCCATTTAACATTATCGTAACGATCACTCTCCCATGGCAAAGCGCCTTTGACGAGATAGATGAAGAGGTATAACCATCCTTCTAGTTCATCGCGACAATATATGGGATCTTAATTTAATAGACTACATTTAATAGCCTAAATAGATGAAATGTAGGATTATTTACCTTCATCGTGATACGTCATTGGTGCAAAAAGTGGCCCTCCACACCAATGAGGCATTACCAGTTTACACTGTTGAGAATTTATTTTCGATGCATCCTGTGCAGTCGTAGTAAAAACATCACAGTGAAATACACTGTTCTTATGGATAAAAACGCTGCGAAGAGATGTATGCTTCAGTTCAACTTTGCTGACTGTTGATACATCACTGTTAAACATTTTGATCAATGCAACCACCATGATGTTGAGATATTTGCAAAACATGGACACCAAACCAGATTCGAACCCGCGACTTTCCGGAAGCTCACATGTTAACCACTGCACCACTAAGGCCGTTGTTTTGCATTTCTCTCAGGCTGTTTTTACCTAACAGTGCTGTCAATAATCGCTCGTCGACAGGAATGATCTGGAGGGCAGAAATCGTCATTGAACCCATCTAAGCTGTGGCTTTGGTCGAAATCATGTTAACCTTCTATTTATGCCTATTACTAGTTTTTACGGTGGTGTATGATGTGAAGCCACCACGATGATGAAATTTGATGAGTGTTCTTAAGTTAACGCGGTACTTAGGTATGCTATCTAAAGAATATCGTAAGAAAGCTGAGATATGAGCAGAACTCGGAAACACCGAAGGGCTTTAAAGAAAAGAAATGGGAAGAGAAAGGCGAAGCAGTGGCATGAGTTGTTGCGATGAATAGTACGTGAGTTCCCGGGGTGGGTAATCGGGGGTTCGAAATCCAGCTGAGATTCCCGAGATTTGGTGATATCTCAGCATCATGATTGTACTTCATATCGTCCCTTGCCATGAAGAAAGAATAGCTCCTAAGTAAAAGTTAGAACTCAATATTTACAATTTTAGAGCCGTAATTCAAGTATAGCTAACTGGTAATGCCAGCATGCAGTTCTTAGTCATGCCTTGAAATGAATAACTCTATCGTTCTCGTTTCGCCAATTCTTTTGAATTCTAATTTTACGAGAAATTTTTTCTCGCCTTTCGTATAGCGGATAGATCGGCCAAGAATAGATGACGAGAGCAGGCGTCGAAATGAAACATCTCTAAGGAGAGCGCCCGCATGAGGTATCCTAGGTTGTGTGTGATCCGAATGATCTGAAACAAGCAATAAATGAAGTGAATTTTATTATTGTTTGTTGAGCTATATCCAGGATGAAAACCTGTGGCACATTGTTGCCCAATTAATGACAAGACTAGCTTTTTGATAACATTTGGTAAGTTTTCGATCGCTGTGCTTGTAGAATTGGAAATTTGAATACCTATAGAAGGGAGTTCCGAGAAGGAATTTTAAAGATGCGGAGTCTTCTGAACACGGTTTTATTTTCCTTTTTCTTGAAATTACATTACAAAATCACAGGAAATACAAGACTGTTAGGATATTCCCATCGTAGCTTGTTTTTCGGTAACTGACAGTAGTTTCTCAACCACTGAAGTATTTAAGGAGTGTAGTACTTTATGGTTTGATAGAAGAGACTCTACTGTGTGGCATTAATAACATTTATAGTTTTTATTCTGTATCCTTTCAAGTTGAAACGTGTATAAAATTGCAACTTCCAAAAAAATAAATGTTAAAGCTCGAGTTTTTAATACTTCAAAGGTAGTGTGGCAGTTTAAAGGTAAACGGTGCATTGGGAAATGCCATCTTTTTCCTGTTGGAAAAGAAATCCTTGTTGATTCGCGTTGATGTTCCAAGTATGAGCTTTGAATAGATAAAGCTGAAGAATTTTGTATGTCAAAACAAGAGAGTTTTCGCCCTCTTTACGAGGATTTGTAGACTTTAATAGGTTTTATCGCAATTGATAAAACTCACAATGAGTAGTGTTGGTTGAAAATTGAGAACGGCCATGATTTTCGTATCATATGACTCCTATAGAGGTCCACATCATCGCGAATGTGTTAAGGTGGTTTTTCTGTCCATTTTTGGGCGCTACTGTGGTAGCGCTTGTGGCGCAGTGGTCGGAGACGCCCTCCAACACAAGTTGGATTGAGCCTCGTGCCCAAGACCCACCAAATCCTTCATCCCTCCGGGCTCGGTAAGTTGGTACCAGACTTGGAGGCCAGATATCCATTCACTTACATTCAAACAGAGCTAGAGGAAGTCGAATGCATGGCGCATCCTTCAGGAATTGATCAACGCCGAGAGCTTTTTCCTTTTTTTTAAGGGTGGTAGCCGTCAGTATCAATGACTGATTTAGGAATATAACGGGTTTCTGCTGGGTGAGATCGACTTGTGAATTGTGTCGTGGTAGAATAAGTATCTAAATGCGTTTCCCTGACCTCATAACATTCAATGTGAACTTAGATATCGGTGTTGTAAGTGCAAATGCAAAGTTGTTTCCATTCATATATGACTGTGTGGGTCGCATTGTCGTCATTTGGTTAAGGAAACCAGTTAATACTTCCTTTATTTGTTCGTACAACTTTTTCACCGTGCACGTTTAAACAGCTCATTAAACTGGAAAATTGTCCTGTGATTAAACTCGCCTGCAAAATGTCGAGAGCCAGTCGACCGGCTGAGCCGAGACTAAATTTGCTTCCAGAGAATTGGAAACATTCACGTAGCAACGGTCCACTGCGAAAATATAGCGAAAGGAAATAGAACTTTTCTCCTTTCCAGATGGAATGCACTTGCGAGAAAGAGCGCCATAGGTTTTTCTCCTCAACCTGGGAAACTTGTCTTATCGTGGTACCTAATCTTTTTTTTCAAATAGAAGTAAAAATCCTGCATCTTAAAAAGATATTTTCCACACCGTTTCTGACTCTAAGTGTATTTACCGCAGCACCTTACATAAAAACGTTGCTTCAAGCTGAGGAATGAGTATTTGCTCGTTCCCCACTCGCAAAACTAGTTCCGTGCCGTCGGGAGCGATAGCTAGATAGGTGGCACCGACTAGGTCATCCCAGCCTATGCGTTCGAAGATCTAAAATTCTTTTGCTGCTTACAATAGATCTGTTGAAAGCATTCATTGAGAAAAACAAAGGCAAATGAAAGCACCTGACAACGGTTATCGACAACGTGGTTTTTCTGATACATTGGCATTCCATTAATAATCACATAGGGAAGTTCGGTGCCATCAAAAGCACATTTTTCGTTTTCTTCTTTAGCTGGCGGACCAGTAGGAACCTGTTTGCAGTAACAATTGAAATATTAGGAATAGTAATTGAATGTGAATGGATGTGAAGCTTTACTTCACTAGAACATACGTCCATTTCCTCCATTGGTTCCATGTCATCGAAATCGACTTCGGCCATGAGAGTATGGAAGGATTTCCTCACCGGTTGTTGTGAAGTAAGATGCACTAATGAGGATGTACCTTTAACAACTGTAAGTCCATGTCGCGTCGGTGTTAACAAGTTAGGTCATGAGCAATCTTGTAGAATGATAGTACTGATAAGTTTGGTCAAACAGCTGCACAATTGTTCATGTTAAACGTGAAAGAAAAATTGGCTATAAGACTTTTTAGCTCTTTTAGGGTAAAAGTGCTGATGAGTTAAGTCAACTGGAGAAGACTATCATCAACAAAGTAAATGCCGGTGGTTCCGGCACGGATATTTCGTATTGGGAAGGACTTCTAGGTCGGTGGTTTGTTAACATTATTTTTGAGGTCAAACATTTCGTTAATGTTTCTAGTTGAAGTTGTCTAATAACGGCAGTTTCCGAAAGCTAAGAATGGAGCGAGTTCCCATTCTTTCTTATCAGAGCTCTCGAGAGTGTTTTGGTCAAAAGAAAGGAGCAAAGAGCATGTTGTGTCCTTGTGAGTAAGTCTAGTGATTGAGTCGCCGGTCTTCCGTTTGACTTTTCGTATGGCCCGTTTGCTGACGGTTGTCGTCTTTTTCTTATGACACGTGTTCTTCACGGGTTTTTAGCAACACAGGATATGTCCAGATTCTCTGTTAGTGACCCAGCTCATTGCTTCATATTCTCCCCCTCATTTGAGCTAAAGGGAACACTTTCCTGCACGCAATATATTAATGGAGGAGTAATCGTAGAGCCGAACAAATGGGCACACAGCCGGTTGTTCTGTCTTTCTCACCACATCTTGTTTTTGACTCTCCAAGACAACCGTTCCCACTTGTTTAGCTGTGAAAATAAGTCCATTTTCATACACACCTCCCAGCTCAAATACACTTAGCTTGATAGTTTCAAAATCTTCGTTCCGTTACGAACTAGGGCATATTTTTCCTATGAACATCATGTTTTAACCTCGGCATTGTTCCGTAGTTCGTTGTTTTCTCGATAAGAACATACGAGGCGATTATCGTACTGTTTGTTCACGAAAGCTGACGTTTCGACGGATATCGCCTTCTTCTTCTTCCTCCCTTCCTTCTTCCTCTGGCCTTCAAATGCGTTCGTTCTGCTGAGACTAGTGCTCGGTGTTATGTTTGAACCGTGAAACTTCAGGCCGTCACGGTTTTATTTGACCATATGCTATGTAGATCGTTGAGAAAACACCAACTCTGCTTAGATAAAGTCTATTATTAAAATGATGCGGTCAGTTCCACTGCAGTGCTCACTACCAGTACAATTCAGTTTCAATTATTGACAGTATTGATTTTAGAACTGTGAACTGCTATGGATGGCCTAATTCACCATGATTGAGCTGGACATATCATTGCAATACTTGTTTTATATCATTTTGTACCACGTGATACGAAGCTTTGGGCTATCTTAATGAACTGGTTTGGAGGTGGTCATGGGGCACCTGTAGCGCAGTGGTCGGAGGGACCCGGCAATACGCGTGGGATCGATCCCGCGCCCGTTGTTTACTGAGCCCGCCATCCCTCCAGGGTCGGTAAATTGGTGCCAGATTTGTTTGGTAGGATAGCAGCACTGACTCGATCCATCGGTGGGTCATCGCGAGTCATTGTAAAGGCCAGATATGAATTCAGTCACCTCCAACGATGCTTAATGAAGTCGAAGGCATGGCGCATCCCTCAGGGATTGATCAACACCGGGAGCTTAATCGTTTTATCCTTTTTAATCTGGGCGTTGAACTCATCGATTGAACTTTAACAAGATTGGAAAGTTTGTATAGGTCTTATGCATAAAATGTTTCGGCCTTATCTTCGTCGTACCTTGACATTCGGCGCTGAAGCCAAAATGTTCAAAGCTGGCGCAGGTTAACATTTTTTTTCATCGAAAACTTTCTTATTAGGGTGTTTAGTTGAGTGAAGAAGTCGTTGTTTGTTGAGTTCTTAATGACCGCTGCTCGATCTTCTTTCCTTTCGTATTCGGCATGATTCTCTTGCGATCAGGCTGACAACATAGCTTAAACATTGTTCGGTTTACATAGTTGAGCTTTCAGTGGGGACTTCCATTGCTAATGCGTGTTTTAAATACATTATAGTAACCGATTTTGGCACTCTTTCTTAAGGTCGGAGTACTTAAATGCTTTTTATGTTCGTCTTTCCCAACGTTGCTACGAAATCTGATGGTATGATGCTAAACAAGTAATCAAGTGTTGTTCCAGTGCACTTGAAAGTACATATATCGAAGATACGTTTGAAAGAATTGCACCAAAAGAAACTACGACTCAAACTGGCCAAAATTCGAGAGGAGCAGATGAAGGAAGTTGGAAAAGTTGTTTCGCACGAAAAGACTATAGTTAAGGTTAAATACTTAGTCTACTTTCCATAACCTCTTTTATTTCACTCAACGCGAAATTATAAGGCGAAGCAGTAAGACACAAAGAACATACATTTTCCAGAAAGACCCACTATCTGATGATGAGGATCAGCTGGAAAAGCAGATGCAAAAGAAAATCGATCTTGATGAACTTGAATCGCCTGATTTAGATGATGAGCAGAAAGAAATGCGTTGGAGGTAGTCATTGAAACGTAGTGCTCTTTAGTACTGCTCAGTTACTTAGGTTTTAGACAACTCTCTCATGAGCAACTTGAAACTGCGACGTTAGAACTTTATGATCGGGGCGGTTACAGTCCGTCGTATGGCGACATCAATGATACAATGCCAGGTATGCCTAGTAGGAACTTTCCACATTTTCAGTGTGACACATCTGTAAATTCTCTAGAACTGATTTATTAGGAATCGAGGTTTTGGACGAGGAAAGTGATATGAAAGATTTATTAAAACGAAGACAGGAAAATCGGAAGAAACCCGCTGGTTTGACGGTTGGCTTTACTTTTTTTTAAAATAATGTATACAATCGCATTGTTGTATTTCAGTCAATTTAATTTCTGATGTGTTCTAATTTTCTTAAGCAGGGTTCTATTTACTTTAGAAAGTAGAAGCCGAAATGATTGCGATTGCTCGAAAAGGAATGGAAGGCGACGAGGCGACCTTTTCTGTGGAACATCCACTGGAGGCACAGGTTACATTATTATTACTATTACTATTATCATTATTATTGTTATTATTATTATTGCTATTACTGTGACTGTTTTTGTTTTTGTTATCATTACTGATATCAGTGCTATTATTATTGTTACTATTGTTATTTTTTATTACATCTATTATTTTATTATTATCGTCATCACTATAGAAATAAAAGGCTAAAGCCCTCGGCGTTGATCAATCCCTTAGGGACGCGTCATCCATTCGACGTCATTAAGCATCGTTTAGAGGTGATTGAATGCATATCTGACCTCAATAATGACTCGTCCTCGGATCTCCCCCATATGAGGGATCTCGAGCCGGTCAGTCGCGAGGCTAAGTGGCGCGTCCCGCGTCCAGGTGGCGGATAGGGGGTCAATCGCAGACCAAAAAGCGACCTTTGCTTCCCTGAAACGCGGGTGGATCCAGGGGATGGACTCAGTGTTTCTGCTGCGCCAATTTGGCATATACTTTCTGTAATTGCTAGGCGTATTCATGCATGCTTGTGTAGGTGCGTTCTCGCATTACGCGGATTGTATTCTACGAGTCAATTCGGCCAAAAGCCTGCAATCAAGTGACAGGGAAGTATATGGGAGACGGTTAAGAGTCGCCTCCAACAAATAAGCTCCATGTCCACTCTGGGAGAGCCTGACAAGCTACCTGTGAGTATACCTAGCACTCACCTTCAGAGCCCAGCAGGCTATAAGTGGGTCAAAAATGCTAGACAGTAAAATAAGCGGGCCTCATTCCCCTGATCCCGAAGGGCTCATCAAAGAAAGAATACTACTCAGATCTCTTCGATAGCCACGTCCACCTCCCGTCTTATGAAACAAAAGGGGATGGATATGTTGTACCACTGATTCTCCCTTCCGAAATCCGACATGCCATTTCGTCGGTGAAAATCGAACAGTACCAGGTACGGACAGAATAAGATCAGAACTTCTGAAGAACCTTCCGCCAGTCCTCGTAAACACACTGGCTCGGCTCTTCACACGATACCTGTCTGAATGCAGCAAGACCGTGTTATTGTTCAAGAACGGGACCTACATGATGTCGACAACCATCGCTGAATCTGCTTGTTGTCCGTCGTCTACAGACGTTTCACTCGAGTCATCCTAAACAGGATTGACGGAACACTGGGCGAAGGACGGTCATGTGAGCAAGCAGGGTTTCGAAAAGGATTTAATACGATAGACCACATTCACACGATTACAAGGCTCATTGAAGTACAAAAGACCGCTCTGTCTCACTTTCATCGACTTACAGAATCTCGATTGATTCAATTGAGATAGAAGCAGTCATGGAAGCCCTTTGTCGTCAAGGAGACCCTACTCAGTACTTAAAGATTTTCCGTTATTTCACAGCCAAAATTACACCATTCTACCACGATATTAAGGTTGACGTCGAAAGATGAGTTATGCAAGGCGATACAATCTCGCCAAAATTATTTATAGCCACCCTCCAGGGAGAGCCTGACAAGCTACCTGTGAGTATACCTAGCACTCACCTTCAGAGCCCAGCAGGCTATAAGTGGGTCAAAAATGCTAGACAGTAAAATAAGCGGGCCTCATTCCCCTGATCCCGAAGGGCTCCCAATTTCGCAGCGTTGGATAGGACGAGTACGGAGAGGCTGCTAAAATCTCAGGGCCAATGGAAGCTGCCTGGATCAAGAACTATGGTGACGATCTGTACCTACAACGCACGTACACTTGCATCCGAGTCCTCGATAGAAGACTTGCTCATGCAAGTAAGAATGATAAGGCACGACGTCATCGGCCTGGCCGAGACGAGTCGACGACACCCATTCAACGCTGTCTCTGACACTGGAGAAGAACTGTTCCTCGGAACATGCGACAGTAGAGGCGTAGGCGGTGTCGGCGTTCTCGTCAACACGAGTTTTTCGATGAACGTCGATTTCTTCGAACAGCTTACAACCCGAATCGGATGTTTACGATTAATAAGATGTGGATCAATACGGGATTTGACAATCTTCGTCGTTTACGCACCAACATCAAACTATGACGAAGAAGAATCGAAGAATTCTGCATGGATTTGGAGAGGTTCTACAGAGAAAACCACACATTCTTCAAAGTCATCATTGGAGATTTCAATGCCAAGATCGGACCAAGGAGGTCGTCTGAGGAACGTCACATTGGGACCCACGGATTAGAATGGAACAAACAGGGTGAGCGGCTCTCTGAGTTTATTATGACGACCAAAACCATCCATGGTAACTCGCAATTCCAGAAGCCTCACCCTCAACGCTGGACGCTTTGATAAAGCGTGTGGAAAGATTGGTCTTCGACTATATCTCAATAAAACGATGTTCGATGTTCATGAAGAATGGATTGGTTTCGTTTGCCAATTCACGCTCAACGGAACGAATATCTCCGAATGCTCCAGTTATGTCTATCAAGGTCGGGAAATCAATATGATGAACGACTCAGCTCCAGAGCTGAGCAGTAGGAAACGAGCGGCTTGGGAAGCTTTCAAGAGCAACGGGGATGTAGTGATGAGAACAAAGAACATCCGACTCCGTGCCCACCTTTTCGACTCAACGGTTCT
>MQTX01000172.1:251997-287171 GCA_009735665.1 Angiostrongylus cantonensis | reverse complement strand
TGCTTGTATTTCAAATTCAGTTCAGGACTATATCATTTGTCAGGCTGCAGTACGAGTACTGTCTCACTGTACTCATTTCGTTTTCCTTCACGATCTCATTCGAGCGGCAATAATTTTTGAGGTATCCGGCTGGTCATCTACAAATCTACAAGGTTTTCTATGCGCTAACAAATGAAGGGAAAGATATCCGTACGGCACAATATATATTTATGTGCCTTTACCTTGTCAATCTATTGGCCATCTTTCGCTTGTATTATAAATCTAATAAGGTTAGCATGAGGATTTCGCTTATTTTAATGGTGTATATTGCTTTAAACAGCGAAAAGAAGCGACGGTTTTCATCCAGATATCTCCTTTTGTCCTCGTGTTTCTCTCTTTCACGGGCTATCGAATTCATTCGATCTTTGTGTTACGACTATTCAACGATCCGGTTGCAATGCTGTTGTTCTACTTAGCAACCAACTTCTTCATATCACAGCAATGGTTGGTTGGATGTGTTCTGTACAGGTAAGTCTTTCATCGAAAGCTGATTTTCTAGAGATTGTTTTTGTTCTGTTTTTGTACCTGAACAAATGAATATTCGAACAAACTCTCTTCAAGCAATTTTGCGGACCCCGGAAAATTTCTAGTCGACCAATAGTTTGTTAGTAGGCTAAGATATTATCTTACTATAGTAAGGCGCGAGAGGCGCGCGTAGCGCAGTGGTCGGAGGCGCTCTTCAATACAGACAGGATAAATCCCTGCGCCTTAGACCCACTAAACCTTCCATCCCTCCGGAGTCGGCAAATTAGAACTGGACTTGTCTGGGAAGATAGCTGTACGGGCTCGTTACATCGATAGGCAATCGCGAGTCATTGTAACAGCCAGGTATGCATTCACTCACGATGCTTAGTGAAGTCAAATGCGTGACGCATCCCTCACGAATAGATTAATGCTGGAAGCTTTTATCCTTTATAGTCTCGCTATGACGCTATGCTAGCCTTTTCCATAGTGGTACCACTTCACCGCTGCTCCGCTACTAACTAGTCCGCCACTCAGGTCGTCGTTGTCAAAATGGTGGTTATATCTGGCGCAGGTTTACTCTTGAATGGAATCCCACATCGCAACACGGCATCTAGGTGCGCCCCCATTTAAAATGAGGCTCCAAGTTATTCAAAGGGTGAACTTTTCGGTTTCCATTTCTTTGTACATGTCAACACAATCCAATTTAGTCTCGCCGTTTCGATCAAAATGAATATTCTACTTTTCGCGCCATCGGTATTTTTCATTCTACTGTTAAATGTTGGGATTTGGCGAACAGCTCTTTATTTGCTATCCTGTGCCGCTGTTCAGGTATGTAAGGTATTTATTCCCTACCATAGGGCAACTGTCTAGTTCATATTGACTTTTTGATATTGTTATGTTTCTGTAAAATACAAATTGTCACTGCCTTCTAAATCTTCATTATAGGTTTACGTTGGATTGCCATTTCTCATGTATGACCCTGCATCATATATTCAGCGGTCCTTCGATCTTGGTAGAGTTTTCCTATTTAAATGGACAGTTAACTGGCGTTTCCTTCCAGAAGAGGTTCATTAATGACTATTCTTCACAGGAATTTTTCAATATTATGTCGTTCCCTTGTATAGTAGTAGATTAAGTGTGCACTATATTCGTTCATTAGGTTTATAGGTCAAGAGCTTAAACGACTTATTGCAATTGCACAACTTTGTGTCATTTTTCAGGTATTTTTGTCTTCTCGGCTTCATTTAGCATTACTGTCTTGTCACTTAGTAGTATTAATGGTGTTCGGATACTATCTTTGGTTCAGGTGTGCCTTATTGAATTGGATTTCTCCTTACGTTTTTGTTATTTCTTAGCTTTCTCAATGACTTCTTTGCTGTCACTTTTATCTTCTTTTCCGTACTGTTTCCTCATACCGCACTTGTAGATCTCATGGTGGCTTGAGAGCTTCACTTATAGAATTGTCATATGGTATTCGGACAAGAACAGGAGTAGGCGGTGATTAGATATTCTTTGATAAAGTCATTCCAAAGTTCACTAATACATTTAATTCAGAGACACTGTATGCCTTATTCACTGCCAATTTGATCGGTATAACATTTGCTCGCTCACTTCACTACCAATTCTATTGTTGGTACTACCACCAGTTACCATTCCTACTTTTTTGGGAGCAAAGGGAACAAGCAAATGTGAAACAACCTGTTGTAATACCTTGGTTATCAACAACTATTAAGTGGGTTTATGGTTACTAGTCCTTGTATTGTTTTTTAATAATAGCAAAATGCTCAGTACACGTGTAGTCTGTCAATAGTTTACCGCCTCATTGTGGCTGGGAGATGTTTCTGGGTGTCGGGCTGCGGTGTACAGCGGGGGATTCATCTTCCCCAGCAGGATCTCGTATGCCAAGTAGTCCGACGCTTCCATCAGGAAGCCTAGCAAATAGTAAATCAGTACCAAGATCCAGCACCGTGCTAGTATCAAACTAGTTGCAAGGTGGCAAATCTCTTTCTGATTTGCAAGAGCAGTGGGCCTTTAGTGGTGACGACCTTGGGGAGACTTTGGCTAAACAAACTTCGGGACTGCTGGGGACTTCAATGACTAAACCAGCAAAACTCCGAAAAAATAGAGATTATGCTTGGGCCCGCACAACCAGTGAGGAATGGCCATCCAAGTATCCGAGTAACAAAATGGTGAATATACTTGTAGTCTCTTTAACCTATGTTTATATCACACTCATTGATTCCTCTATTTGGTCTTTTGGTCTTTTACTTTCAGAACGGCTGTACTAATCGGGATCGAAATTTGTTGGAATGTCTATCCATCGACTGTACTTTCTTCCGCTCTGCTTCATGTCTATCACATTGGTATCCTTGTTTATTTAGTTCTAAATCGTGTCGAACGTTATAAACGCAAATCAAAATTCTCTTAATCATTATAAATCTGACTGAGTCGTTTTCGTGATGAATTTTTGTAATAGAAGAAGCGAAAGCGGTTGTTTTGATGAGCAGAGTTTAAGGCAAAATGCTGCAATGAGGGGTTGTGCAGGCATTTGGCTATTGGTATTACTAGTGGCATTACTGCGTTACTGTATTATTAATTCCGTATTTAATTGATTCACTTGAAAGTGGGTGGAATTGAATAACGACATGTATTTGTTATGGTGTCATTTATGTTGTCATTTAGCGCCTACGTTCCTTTTTTGATATGGTTTTCAGTGTTGTTTTCTTTGACGAAGTTTCTTTCATTTCATTTAAAACAGGTACTCGGTTGTTTCTTTTTGCTGCTTTGGAGCTTTTCATTCTTCTTAAAAGGCTATGGCTTAATAAATTTTTCCCAACTTCTAATGGTTATTCAATTCTGCAGGGTGTTGACTCCAAATAATATAATCATATTATGTTTGTAGAAGTACTGTCGTATTAATATTGTAGTAATGCTCATATCCAGGGACATAGACGTTTCTTAAATCGATTTTTTGGAAAAATGGGAAATCAGGGTTGTAAGTGGAAGCAGCCTGATGGTGGAGCTAACATCGGAGTAAACTATATACGTACAAATGGAATAAAGTGCATATGTGGTACATCCAAATTTAGATGCTCTTAATATGCAACACTACTACCGAAGGTTTACCGCCTCACCGTGGCTGGTGGTGCTTCTGGGTGTCGGGCTACGATGTACAACGGGGGGATTCCAAAAGGGACTCCCAAGCTGAGGAGGAGTCCTATGTTTCCATCAGGAAGCCCACCTAAGAATAAACGATTACCGGAGTTCACCACCGTCCTGATATTAAACTAATTTCATGGTGGCAAATCTTCCTTTGATTCACAAGGGTGGAGACTACCTCGTCGAGACGACCTGGGGCATATTTTGGCTAGGCTGACCTCGGGACTCCAGGGAACCTCAATTGCTAAACCAGCAAAACTCCAAAAAGGTGAAAGTTATGCTGGGGCCCGCACAACCAGTGAGTACGGAACATCCAATTATCCAAGTAGTTACAACACTAGGAGCGAATCTTCAATTCAGCCATAAGCGTTATATTAGGAGATGAAGTGCATGCCAGTGAGCTCCGAATGTATTTTGAACGCACCTCATTTTTTCTAGGAAGAAGGAACAGAATCGTACAGGAATTGTCCGAGAAAAGAAGAGAGCTGTATAAAGATCAGACTTTATTGGACATATTTTCAGTAAACATCAATTGGAAGACGTCACTGTGGGCTTTACAATGGTGTATGAAGAATAGAGGTACTGGCGGCAAATAGAGAGAAGGTGAAGAAGAAACCGAAGGAGAGCAAAGAGTTGTAGTTGAAATCATTCTGAACATGTACTACTATCAGCCCTACTAGAAGTTCTACTGTGCCGTGTTGCCCGTCGAACGTCGGTAATCTCTGATTCATGGCTCCGAAAGCTTTCTCCTGCTACATTGCAGTGTCAACTGGAATGAACATAGCGCAAACCTGTTAGAGAAATCCTATCAGTGCTTCCTTCCATTTTCATTCTTTGCAATACCATAGTTTTTCCTTTGGAAACTGACTTCCCAATATCACGTTTTGCATATATCTGAGACATCCCAATGACCATCGTGAATTGCTTAGAAAAGGAGCTTGCAGGAGATGAACAGCAGCACCGGCTGCTCTCCGCCCTTAGGAAAGGCACCGCTGACAAGGACTCGTTGTATTCAAACCAACCAGAATTCATAACAGATCGTCAGATTTAGCAGTCACCCGACGACCTGTTATGAATTTGAGAGAAGTGAGCCTATATGGTCCAGTCATGTGATAAGAACATAGCTGGACCACAAGACTCGGATGCTATTCTACAGAACCAGTCACTATGAACTAGTCAAGTTCGAAGGTTACGACAAATCGATTGTCCCAGATTGCTACTCCTATCCCAGACGAACATTTCACGAATTGGCACCTTACTAATTGGTGCAACAGCAAAACTAGTATTCGTACTTTTCAGATATATGGTAGTTCAGCAGGTTCTACGTTGTCTTCCATATTTCCCGAGTTCGCAAGCAGCTCGCTTCGTCGCCACAGAAGTCGCCAGCACAGCGGCGACGAAAGCACTATCGAGGAACCGTGTTAGTTTTAATTCTACTTGCAGTCCGCTTATCAGTAAGTATAGCCACCATCGTTTTGGGTTGTTCAGCTTGCACGAGGTCCTTATAAATTCCTTTTCGGCTAACGTTTGGGTGCCTTCGCTTTCAAGGCTGTATTGACTCAGGTCGATGGTCCAGTGCCATTCACTCTCACAACGTAGGTCTTCTCGATTTCATCGAGTTGAGTCCAGTGGAGCGCCACTACAAATGAATTAGCTTACTTGACAGTGTTCCTTTATACAGCACGGTTCTTAAGTAATTTCCCACTGATAATTTGTTTTCATGGAGTCGCCAGCACAGCGGCGACGAAAGCACTATCGAGGAACCGTGTTAGTTTTAATTCTACTTGCAGTCCGCTTATCAGTAAGTATAGCCACCATCGTTTTGGGTTGTTCAGCTTGCACGAGGTCCTTATAAATTCCTTTTCGGCTAACGTTTGGGTGCCTTCGCCTTCAAGGCTGTATTGACTCAGGTCGATGGTCCACTGCCATTCACTCTCACAACGTAGGTCTTCTCGATTTCATCGAGTTGAGTCCAGTGGAGCGCCACTACAAATGAATTAGCTTACTTGACAGTGTTCCTTTATACAGCACGGTTCTTAAGTAATTTCCCACTGATAATTTGTTTTCATGGAGATATTCCGTCGGTGTAGTAGAATAGGGAGCACATAACAAAGTAATACTTCTTAAACCCTTTTTTCTTAACCTGTTAACCGACGGCATGAGTAATCATACCTTTCTGAATAGGTGGAAGTGGCGGAAACGTTAGCCGAATAGAAGTTTTATAATAACCTCGTGTAATCTGATCATTCAGAAAAGATATTGATTATTCACGCGGTAATTGAGTGAAAGTCGCATAAAAACAGTTATGACGTGACAAAAACCCTCAAGAAGTACTATTTGGTAATTTCTGTTCATTGTACAGATTATACACCGCTAGTACTTGTCTTTTCGTGGAAAAGAAGATCGAAAATAGTAGATAGTAGCCTTTTGGTGAAAAAAAAATCGGATTTGGTAATTTCTGTTCATTGTACAGATTATACACCGCTAGTACTTGTCTTTTCGTGGAAAAGAAGATCGAAAATAGTAGATAGTAGCCTTTTGGTGAAAAAAATCGGGAATAGCGAAGAATGCGGAGTGCTTCTCGTTGAATAGAAGTTCCTTTGTTCGTAACCTTCAAACACTTCTGGGTTTCGCTTCCTCTCTATTTAGTCCGCCGACCTTTCACCCCTAGAGCTATATAGCGAACCCGGTAGTGTTCGGCTTTTATGTGATGCAAAGTGAGCAATAGGAGGACCATCAACTGTATGATCAGAAATTTTCACGAAGTGGACTGTGAAAAATCCAATGTCCTTCGTGTCCCTCGAGCGAGCAGAACCTACTAGGCAACTCCGAGACGCTACAGGGATGAAAGTGCACATCGACTGAGTGCTACAAAAAAATTGCGGTGAATTCAGTGTGATGAAAGAGACGTGCGTGACCCATGCCGACACAAGAGTCTTCGATTTTGATAGTCATCAGCGTCGCCGACAATGGAGAACAGTTTAGTTGGGACGGTAAACGAGTTGGTAAGTGGCTTTTGAAGCATTAAAATGCCTTTCCAAGCAAAGGAAATATCGAAGGAGGAATCGGATTTCACTAGTAATCACTAAGAGGTTACTGTTGCTTCATTTACCTCCCAGAAGAATAAAAGCTCTCGGTATTGATCAATCCCTGAGGGATGCGCCTTGCATTCAGCTTCATCAAGCATCATTGGAGGTGATTGAATGCATATCTGACGTTTACAATGGCTCGCGGTGGCCTACCGATGTATCGAGTCAGTGCTGCTATCCTCCCAGACAAGTATGGTACCAATTTGCTGACCGCGAGAGATGGAAGGCTTGGTGAGCCTGTACTGCGGTGATCCATTCCATGAGCATTACAAGGCGCCTCCGACCACTGCGCTACATGCGCCCCAGAGGGATTCTGCTGTTAAATTGAGGATTGTGATGGATATGCCATGAGTTATCTTCGTAAGAACCAGTTTTCATATGTGATGACTTCCAACCTTGAATTATACAAAGTATTTCGTTTGTGACATTCGATCGAAACATTACTACACAATATGTTCACTGGACGTTTTGACGACGTCTATTGATAACCACTTCTCAGACATTTGGGAAAATGAATGAAGAATTCTTCAGCAACAAAAGCCTTGTTGGAAACCACTTGATCGGTGCATCTAAGACATCGGGACTCCTAAGCCACAAAATTTAATAGTTTTGCGTGATGTTAACAGAATCCGTCGTCACCTGTGGTTGTTTCTGACTTCGTTGTCGATTTCTGACGATTGTCATAAATTCTCTGTTCAGTTGACGAATTAATGGTGGTAACTACTGCCATTCTGGTACAATCCTCTTCCCAAAGTAACAAAACCCTCCTGAATTTGACTGCAACGAAAAGCCTATGAACGGCTCGACTCTACTATTATTTGCAAAATTAGTGAGAACAGAAGACGGAATGTTTCCGAACCACAGGCGAACTTACACGTGAACTCCGTCACTATCAGGGATTACTACTGGAAGACAAAAAAAAAACAAATGGAACAGAGGGCTCATACAACATATAGCGACTGGTTACGTAGAAATCTATGTGGGCAAGTATTAGATTTCCTTGGATTGTTGAATCTAAGGTTCCACTGTTTTCAGATAACTTAAACAAATGGTTTTGCGTCTTACTTCTAAAAGGAAACCACTTGATCGGTGCATCTAAGACATCGGGACTCCTAAGCCACAAAATTTAATAGTTTTGCGTGATGTTAACAGAATCTGTCGTCACCTGTGGTTGTTTCTGACTTCGGATTGTCATAAATTCTCTGTTCAGTTGACGAATTAATGGTGGTAACTACTGCCATTCTGGTACAATCCTCTTCCCAAAGTAACAAAACCCTCCTGAATTTGACTGCAACGAAAAGCCTATGAACGGCTCGACTCTACTATTATTTGCAAAATTAGTGAGAACAGAAGACGGAATGTTTCCGAACCACAGGCGAACTTACACGTGAACTCCGTCACTATCAGGGATTACTACTGGAAGACAAAAAAAAAACAAATGGAACAGAGGGCTCATACAACATATAGCGACTGGTTACGTAGAAATCTATGTGGGCAAGTATTAGATTTCCTTGGATTGTTGAATCTAAGGTTCCACTGTTTTCAGATAACTTAAACAAATGGTTTTGCGTCTTACTTCTAAAATATATAGTCCAAGTACTTTTATTCCAAATTGCAAATTTCTCTTACAGTCGATGGTTTGTACGTTTTAAAATAAAATCTAGAGATCTGATTGTTTCTCAAACAAAACCCTAATACGTGAAAACTACAGGGTAGAAAACGTCCTTGTTATCTGTATTCCATGAAGGTTACTGGAACAGCACTACTATCGAAATTCTGAGGAAAAAAAGGCCTTTGAACAACATACATTCTTCAACTTTGTATTGAAGTTTCTCATTCTATTGAAATTATCATTAAAGATTTCCTTAATGGGAGAGAACTTGGAACTTCCTCAATGACAGGTGTTCGATAGGCAGCTGAAACGAAGACAGAGAGATTGGGCAGTCTGCCAGCGAGATTTTGATGATGCTCAATATTTAAAGGACGAAATTGGATGGAGAGTGGCAGATAAGGTGATTGGCTTTTGATAGACGGGTTAAAGCATAGATCTTTGTGATAGTAGGATAGGTCTTATCTGCATTTATGTAGCGGTAGCTCCATTTAATGAATAGGTGTTTGATCTGACCAAGTTCAATCCGGTAGCACTGGATATCGGCTGTGGAATGGGTCATATCGCTCCCCATATGATCAAGGAAAACGTGGGAAAGCTCATACAATGCGACATGAGTGAGCAGATGGTAAAGAGAAGCAAAGGACCAGATGATAAGGAAGTGAGTAGTCTTTGGTTATATTTTAGACTGGTCCTTCTATTGCTTTAAGGAGGTAATTACTCAAAAAAAAACCGAATTGAGAATGTGAAAGTCGAAGATGTACAGGTGGGAATCGAACGTGTGGTTTGTGATGAAGAAACACTGGAGCTGTTCACAGCTGATCACTTCGATCTATTGTTATCCTCTCTTTCTGCGCACTGGATTAACGACCTTCCGCAGTGGTTTGTTTATTTTTTACAGGTTGTTTGTTTGATTGCTTAATTTTTAAATCCTCTTTTTAAGGAATCCATTCGGTGTAGTATGTTGAGGGCGTTGCATAGCTTTTGTCGAATCTAGGGAGGTCAGCGTTATATGATTAATTTCTGGATTAGTTCAGGTTTCGTCGTTGTTACGAGATTCTCAAACCCGATTGTCCATTCATTGGGGCACTGCTCGCAGAAGACACATTGTTTGAACTTAGATGTTCACTTCAACTAGCAGAGGTCCACCGACCCGATGGTCAGAGTTCTTCACGAAAAGCCTAGAAGAAAGATATGATGCTCGACGAGTCCCTAAAGCGAGGAGAACCCATTGGGCTACTCTTGCCCGCAATAGGGAAAAATGGAGGATTTACTGGCGCCCGCTCGAGTCACTCGACGATCAACGGGACTACAGGTGATACAGGTGATTTATATGATGCAATTCAACACTAATTTAGTAGTGCAAAGTTGCAACCACTACAATGATGAGGTATTTGTATTATGTATTATGAGGTATTATTTGTATTTGTATTATGTTTAGTAGTGCAAAGTTGCAACCACTACAATGATGAGGTATTTGTAAAACATGGACCCCAGGCTAGATCGGACCGCAATTACTCTTTTACAGAGGTTCACATGTTACGCACGGAACCACTGAGCTAGGAAACTGGCTGAGTGGGGCAAAGTATGGGCCTCAGTCATGCGGTGCGTAACACGTGAGACTCCGGAAAGGATAGCCGCGGTTCAATCTGGCGTGGGGTCCAAGTTTTGCAAATATCTCAATATCGTACTGAATGTTTTTCACATCATACCTTGCCGTGAGGAATAATAATAGGCAATAAGTAAAAATTGACACATTGCAAGCTTATTTTTTGGACTAATAAGCTAGCACGAACTGGGGAGAAAAGTACAACGTTAATTCATTGATGCTAATGTTTCATTCCTAAACCAAGCGTAGTTACTTTGTGCCACTAACAGTATTTAACCTACTTTAAGCTAGAACGATGCGGTGGTGTGGGATCGCATATCTCTCCGTTTATTAAACCACCAGATATCGGCAGTCTTTTGAATTTGGCTGGATTTGACATGGTCACTTTGGACAGTGATGAAGTTGAGGTGTGCAACTTTGACCTTGCATAGTTTCATCTAAATCAAATTTAGCCCTAATTTTTTACAATTCATGTAATCAATAAATATATGAAAATGGTTGGAATGTAATAATCGCATTGGTAAAGTAGCGTAGTGGTTAATGATGCCATCGATCAGGAACCAAAGGCGCTGGTTCTACCCAATCCCCAACGCTTTCCTTTAATCCACGCAGGAACACCCTAACTCGGCTGTTTTTAAGAATGCAAGATGAGTCGACTCAGCGAGGATTCTGCGACATCCGTAAAGAAGAATTCCTCACGCAGTAGTAGAAACAACACGCGAACTGTTGGAAAACCGCTGTAAATAATGGGTGCGAGGAAAACGAATCGAGCGCATGAAGTGCTGGGGTCCGCACGGTACATGTGATGACGGATCATGTAAAATAAGGCAAAAAACTCCTTAATGGAGTGGACTGGTAAAACTATGGATGCTTGCTTCTACCGAGAAGTTTCCAACAGAAAAAATCAGAAAGCTACTTGGCGTGGTTGAATGTGGAGTAGTAAAAGCGGATATGTACTCTCACTCAAACCGCCCAGATGAATACTGTGGATGAGTTTCCTGTTTCTACTTCGTCGAACTTATGGATGCGCCATGTATATGTTTTTATGAAGCATTGTAGAGGAGGTTGAATGCATATTTGCCTTATACAATGATTTACGATAGCTCATCTGTCAAACCAGCGTTTTTAATCGCTCAAACAAGTGTGATACTAAGATGCCTACAATAGAGAGATGGAAGACTTGGTGAACCTGAGGCGTGGGGTCGAACCAGCGACTAATCTAGTGTGTATTTCAGCCCACCTCTGCGCTACACAAGCTCATGCACTTCCATATACGCGCAAATTTTTAAGTTGCTTCTATTGTATTAATAGTTTTTTAGGGTTTTCTTTAAAAAAATTCCACGTAAAATGTTTGTAAAAAAAACTGTTTATGCCTTTAGATTGTCGTAAATTCTCTATCCTCAAGTTCTGTAGTTAAAAATTATGATTCAAATAGAAAAGAAAATAAACAGCTGCCTTAACTTCGGGAACCCGACTCGATATAAATAGTTCGTTGTCTTCTGTCGTAATTAACCGACTGAGGTTCATGAACTAACACGTCGAACACTTATGGATAGGAAAATAGTGAGAGCAAACCCAACGTTTACACTCTTTTAATAATTACAGCCATCCTACGGCAACGGAATCCGCAGTTTCTGGAGAACGTATCTCTGTTTCAGAACTGTTTGCTGTGGTAGTTTGGGTAATTTAAAGGAACTGGATTATTTTGTTTTTGTTCAATGTGTTTAAAATTTAAACCCGTCGTAAGTGATTCCAATGAAGCAAGAAAAACTTAATCGAATCGTATCCATTAATGAACTGTAAGTTTTATGGACCGCTGTATTGATTACTTCTTCGGTATGGATTCATTGAATATGAAGTTGGTTCCTGCTGAAGTGGATTGATATCTTGTTTCGATTTGGAATTTCTTTTTTTTTTGATTTTACACATTTCCTTCTTTTTAGTAAACGAAATTTGGTGTTTTAGGTTGGTGTTTTATTTCAATAAGCAGACACGATGTTGTTATCATAGAATTTCAAAGTATAAGGAAAGCATAAGAAACAGCTTCATTTAAACACCTACCGTTTATTTGTTGTAAGTATTTAAGTTATTTGGTGGATGGCAGCCGCACAGAGCGCTACATGGGCGTGGACTGTGCCTGCAGGCTCATTGGTCATTCAGGGTCACAGAGGTCATTGGATTAGCCTGAGGTATGGCCCCAGGTCACGCGTAATGACAAGACACTCCTCCTTGCTCTTCATTTTTGAATTTTTTTCATTTTTGAATCGCCGATATAGTACTCTTTGCGGCTGCTATCCACCAACTAACTTAGATACTTACAACAAATAGACGGTAGATATTTAAATGAAGCTGTTTCTTATGCGAGTAGAAATTTATTTGTTAAGTTTTATCTGCTAGGGTTATGAAAGTGTTTGGTTGAGTAGATCGCATCTCAATTTGAACTTTCCAGACTCTGAAGAAGGCGAAACCGCCGAAGCGTCAGCTATTGTATCCTAATAAATTCTATAATAACAACCTCGTGTCTGCTTATTGAAATAGAACACCGAATCATCAATCAGTGCCGAGGATAACAGAAAGTCGGTCTTGGAAATTTAGGTTGGTTATCCGAATATGTTAGCGCTAATGTATGATTTGCAATTGATGGCAGAGTCGCACTGCACGTTTTCAAGAAGTCGAACAATTCGACGAGATGTTCTTATAGCAGCAGATGCTATTTATAGAGTACGTTTTAAGCTAACGCTCGTTTTTAGGAAGAAAATATTCAGCAAACCTACGGAAGATACGTTACATGAATTTATGGGAAGAAATTGATGTCTCATAAACTATCTTTCCAACACCTTCTTAGATTGTTAGCCGAACACGAGGTTGATAGACATGTTTATTCGACTAACGCTTCGACGTCTTCGTCTTCGAAAGGTTAGCCGATTAAACATCTTTGTCGACATGGGTTTGAGTTTTTGAGTTTACATGAGGTTGATAAGCAGCCTTATTTCGCTAACGTTTCGACGTTCTCGTCTACATCAAAGCCTATGATCCGAGTTGGTGGCCCACAGTCGTTCATCTTCGGTGCTCCACTGAAGAAAATCCGACGCTATAGACGACGACGAAGACGCCATATCGACGAGACAAACGACTGTGGACCATCGACTCCGATCTGATGAGGACGAAGACGTTAGAACGTTAGCCGAACAAATATTTTTATCAATCTTATGTTAGTATAACAAACCAAGAAGACATTGATTATTACTACCAAATTTAAATGGCGCTCGCTTTGAAAAATATCTTCCGAACATTTTAACACATAAAGCTCTGTTTGCCGGCTGCCGAGGGGAACGACTCCCAATTTCGTGATGGTTACTTGCTTATTACTTAGTAGATGGTCGGCAGACTACAGACTATTGAATAATTCATCAATAAATAGAGGACTTCAAGGTATGCCCCACAGCGGGTTTGGCAAGTGGCAAGTGTGGCATACGAAGTGCAGTTCGCAAGCTATAAGTTAAAAAATGTTATCTATTCCTATAAAAAACATAATTGTAGTTGTACTTGTAGAACGGTTGTAATTAAGGTAATGTATGCGAAAGAAGGTAAATATCCCGCAACGTTCCGTGTGATCTCATTTATTGGGTGGAAACCTGGACCAGAGATGCCAAAACCAGCAAAACGTGGTTCCCAAAATTTGTCTTTCAAGGTAATATTCATCAAAAGCTCATTTCTAATTAGTGATTAAAACTTCAACTGTTTATGAATTCATCAGAGATGTCATTTGTGCTTCATTCATATCTTTCGTTATGATGACACTTCGTGGTTTAGGACCTAAGCAAAATTGTCGAAGATCCAGAACTGATGAAGAGTCTTGCCAAGAAGAAAGATAATGGTGATAATAAGTAGGCCTATAAATACTTAATAAAGTGTAAATATGGTTTCCGTTATGCTCGCTATTCCATGCGTGAGAATTCATGTTTGACCCAAACTAATTCATCCGAGACGATTGTTGGAAAACTGTCATGAAAATATCATCGGGTGGATTTTTAAAACTCATTTTATCTCCTAGGACTTCCAAGAAGAACTAAGTAGTTCGAGAGATAATTAGCAAGATGGTGGTGAGTTACTTTCACGTTACTAGTTCACATCAGATGGAAGTCGTCGTACTTGTGTGAATAGCATTGTACTATGAATTATGCATCCTTTAGAATGAATTCATGAGATTTGCTACAATGTGTAGAAGCGTTAACGGAGCTTGAAATCTTCCAAGATCTAAATTAACAGTGGTCACTGCACATCTAGAGGAGGAACAATTTCGTATTCTTAACTCGGTCAAATTGTTTGTGGTAGGCTTCTGTTGAAACCATTTAGAGGTGTTGCGCGAGAAATTAGAACAAGTTTAGCATAACTGCTCAGTCAAGAAACTCTGTATCGTTGTATACGTCAGAGCTTCACAAGTGGATTTTGCGTTTCAAGCAGCGAGACAACTTCAAATGGTTTTAAAAAAAACGGTTGACACAAGCGAGATATGATCGAGGAGGCCGTCCAGGTAATCTGGGCATCTGCCAAATCAAAGCGGAAAATCTCTTCAGTGTCAGAGAAAGAAATCACCAGAAGAATCGAGTGATGCTTACTATTGGCAAAAATACTGATTAAAGTACATTCGTTGACTTTGACGAAAAATTTCTGAGCTCGATATCTAAATTCTCTATCTCAAATGGCCTACACCTAGCTGAACACATTGCTTGCATAACTTTTTTCTCCTGAAAATGGTAGCAATGTTCTTTTCGCTAGTGGTTTAGTGTGAAGAACTCGCTTACTTGGACACTTGGACAGCCCGTCCTCACTGGTTGGGTAGGCCCCAGCACAACCTCCATGTTTCGGTGTTTTGGTAGTTTGGCCAGTGTGGTTCCCTGGAGTCTCAAGGTAAGCCTGGTCAAGGTCTGCCCCAAGTCGCCGCCACCACAGGTAGTCGCCGCCCTTCTGAAGCAGAGGGAGATGTGCCATCATGCGATTAGTTTATTGACAGGACGGTGGTTCTTGATATTGGTTTAATTTTGTCTAGGCTTCCTGATGGAAATGTCGGACTCCTTCTTGGAAGATCCTGATGGAGGGATAAATCCCTTCGCTGTACATCGTATTCTGACACCAGGAACATGTCACAGCCATGATGAGGCGGTAAACGTTGGAAGGAATGTGAACAGCTAGTTTTAGGAACAAAGAATTGCTGAGGAAAAGAAGTATGCTATAAAACTCGGCAAAATATATAAAAGTGAGCAATTGGGCGTATTACGTTACCCTTAACCGTTCAGTCAATTCACGACAAGAATCGCTGTTGTCATAAAAGAATCATAGTTTCAAGGTATCAGAAAAAATCCATGGGTAAGTGATTGCCTTTGGTAAAAGTCTTAGATCACCCGGGTATGACAATGAGAGTGGAATACTGGAGTTGTCGGTGTGTAGTCCAACTAGAAGCAGTTCTCGGTTCGAACACACCACCAACGTTCTCCTCTAAGCCACACAGTAACGACTTAGCCCGGCTATCTCCTAGATTGAGAAAGTTATGGATTTGATCAGCATTCCATGATATTCGCGAAGAAGACGAAACCCTCATGCTGCAACCGAAATGACACGAAATATTTGAAGACCTTTGTGGACGATGAATGGAGGATAACGAATCAAATGCAGGAGATGTTGAATTCCGTAGAGTAGATGTTGTGGCAGGTCATTAAGTAATAATAGTAAAATAATAAAAGGATAAAGCTCTCGGCGTTGATCAATCCTTGAGGGTGCGCCATGCATTCGACTTCATTGAGTATCGTTGGAGGTGATTGAATGCAAATCTATCTAGCCTTTACAATGACTCGCGGTGGCCTGCCGATGTATCGAGCCAGTGCTGCTGCCCTCCCAGACAAGTCTGGTACCAACTTGCCGACCCCGGAGGGATGGAAGGCTTGGTGGGCCATGGGCGCATTTCAGGTGCGTGTCGCAGTGGCGCCTCCAACCACTGCGCCACACGCGCCTTTTTTAGAGGTGAATGAATGCATCCCTGACCTGCACCATGACTTGTGGTGAACCACTAGTCTATCAGTTCAATGATTACCAATTTGCCAAACCCAGACAGATGGAGTGATTGGTGAGCACAAGGCGAAGGATCGAACCACAGACGACGTATGGATTGTGAAGCATTTCTAATCACTGTTCTACATGCGCCCATCTAACCACGGACTAAATGAATACAATGGCGCAACAACCTTTGCGGGTCATTCAAGTTTCATATTATTGTGAAAATGAGTTAAATATTGACGCAACTTAACAGAAAATGCATACCGTTGTTTCCCTGCTTACAACCCTATTTGTCCTTGGCGGGTACTTTCTATGTTTCCGCAGCTGTCTGCGTGTGTGTTTAGCAGCGATGCATGTTTATCGGATCCGGAAACACGCCTAACGTCGACTCAACGAGTGGCGGTTAACTCTGTCTCCAGTCGGAGCAGATCTGGTTTTCCGCCTCCAGTGGTACCCGCTTCGTCTGGCGTTGCGCGAGCATTCTTCTTTAAGCTCTGATAATTATCCGGCTGCTGTCATCAATGAGCGCTGCGGGTTTTTCTGGTTCCAGATGGGACGGACTTAGTAAGTCTTGGACTTATTCGTGGTTTTTCCTCAATAAAAATCTTTAGTCAAGTTGTGAATCGAGTTTATGAGATTGTCACTCTACTAGTGCAACTTTTTCGGCTTGTTGTTATTACTGTTTACTTACAGTACCTTCGTGACAGAACTGATTTGGCAGGTGACAGATAGGAGATTTTTTTTACTATGACATTCATTTGTGGCTTAAAAGTGTACTAGTTTTGAGCGAAGAAAACACAAGAAGAAAAGACTTTCCTTGAAATTTTTTCAGTGCCTACAACGAGTCCGTTTCAACGTCAGTACGATACCGGTAGCATTCGAACCAACATTCTTGGTAACGGGCAAAATCTCATCCGCACTACACTCGTCGATCAGAAAATCAATAGTGAGTGTCAATATTTCTGTGACAGATAGGAGATTTTTTTTACTATGACATTCATTTGTGGCTTGAAAGTGTACTAGTTTTGAGCGAAGAAAACACACGAAGAAAAGACTTTCCTTGAAATTTTTTCAGTGCCTACAACGAGTCCGTTTCAACGTCAGTACGATACCGGTAGCATTCGAACCAACATTCTTGGTAACGGGCAAAATCTCATCCGCACTACACTCGTCGATCAGAAAATCAATAGTGAGTGTCAATATTTCTGACGCGCTTCAACTGTCGATTTCCGTCTGATTCATCCATGAACGACATTCCGCTCGATCAAATGTTTGCGTAATTACAAAGATGGTGGGGACTGTAGACGGATCGTTGGTACTGTAACTCAGCTTCAAAGCATAGTAGTTATCTAAAGAATGTAATAGGAATTCAACATCTGCGTCTACATCTCCATCAACTGAGCTCACTTATAGCTAGCCTGCATCGGAAACTCTGATAGAATCCTCCTATCGATCGGCACCAGTGAACTCAGTCCAATCCAACTCTGAGGTTTTTTGTCCATGTTCCTGTCCAGATTGTGATATGACCTAACTTGCTCAACTTAATCAACAAGCGATGCGAGTGCCGTCGAACTAGACAGTTTCTCTAGCTCATCTTCTATGACAGTAGATAAGATTGTCTTCTCCTCCGTTTGTTTTGTACATTTGTTTTTCATTGTTTACCTTTATAAAGAGCGCAAACGTCTAGCATACAAAGGATGTAAATAAATGAACGGGTTTTGTCCTATTGAGACAACAGAAGTATTTTTCCTTCGTCACGGTTTTTTATTTTTGAATAATGGTTTCGCAAAGAACATGCAAAAGCTGAACCATTTCTGCTTCTTCTTCTTCCTTTTATTTTCCTCTTCTTTCATTATTATCAATGATAACACCTTTTGTGTGTGGCATATCTTCTTTACTTCTGGCGAACTAAATGTTGTTTATCTAGCGCCGATGTTTTGATGTATTTTCGGATTATATTTTAAGCTGTTGATCCATCGTTCTACGACTGCTTCTACGGTATTGCCAACAGCCAGTCGAGAATCGTCGAACAATGCTACAAGGATATCGGATGCTGTCAGTTCGGTTGTTGCGAGAACGTTGACTGGTAGGAGATCATCACTTTATTATCTATTTGTGATGTCTTCTTAAACACCCGTCAAAGGTATATCGCTTCATCGTGGCATGGGAGTGTTTCTGAGTGTCGTACTAATGCAATACAGAGCGAGGATTCATTATCCAGGCAGAGAAGTGGTACAACTTTTTCATCTCGAGCTCCAGCTAATTCCGAGTAGACCAGGCTATAGCAGATCTCGTTGAGCTAACCGTAGTTTGCTCCTTGCCTAGGACAGGCAAAAAAGGCATACCCAAAATGCTGTGCTGGTTGGGCCAGTAGAATCACTGGGTGCTTTCGTGCCCTGCGAGACAAATGGAGTGTATTGGTGTCCGCTAAGAAGCTGATTTATTAACGAGAATATTCGTAATAAACGTGAATTTTCAAATCTGATAATCCTTACACCCAAATTACGTTGTTGTTTGCTATTTTTATCTGCTCATAGGCATGAAGTATCATCAAATTCAAGATTTTAACGAATTAAATTCCATGCTAAATGCTTTTCGTCGCTCCAGGCACGTTAAGTACGGATGGGCAGTGGCGTTGATCGTAATATTCTGCATATTGGTCATCATCGCGTTCCTTATTTGGTTGGTTGTGTGGCTCATTAATCGGTCGAAGGATAAACGCCAAAAACAGGAGATCATGTACGAACAAACAAGGTTCTCAACAGTAAGTTCACTAATCCGTAGTAATCAATTGTAATCGTAATCAATAAACGATAAAAAGATAAAGCTCTCGGCGTTGATCAATCCTTGAGGGATGCGCCATGCATTCGACTTCATTAAGTATCGTTGGAGGTGATTGAATACATATCTGGCCTTTACAATGATTTGCGGTGGCCTACCGATATATCGAGCCATCGAGACAGTGCTGCTATTATGTTTCCAGAAAAGTCTGATACCTCATTGCCGACCCGGGAGGTGGAAGGGTGGAAGCACAGAGGTCAATTCCACGTGTGTGTCGCAGTGGCGCCTCGCCTCCAACCACTACGCCACACGCGCCATTATTCATAATCAATAGTCTAAGAAAACGGCAACGAAACGGTTGCCAAACTTCCACAAACATCTCTTTTCTTGTTAGTCATAAACATAAAAGGTTAATTTTCCTGGCACACTGTCACTACCTGCCATGCTTGATCGTCATTCTTATGTGTACGCATCGTCCAATCATCGGATCAGGATCACACTTGTTTCGTAGGACTACCCACCAATCAGGAACAAGGGACCGGGCCTATGGTGCTACCACTTCCTTTTCCACTACGTCATTTTCGATTTTATTTATATTTTCTCGCGATCTGTGGATTAGTTTTACAGCTGAAAAACCTGAACATTTCACTAAGTGCTCAACGTTGTCTCATCTGAATGTTGCTATTACAAATAGATATCAAAGGCAAAGTTTTAGCTTTAAAATAGTGAAAAAAGAGAAGGGAACTTTTGGAGAGTCATTGAACATTAGGTGAAAGTGCCAAGCTGAGTTTCGTTACCACTTTAAGCATTAACGTAGGCTTTTAGTAGAAGAAGAATTGTCTCCACTCTGATATATAAGCTCTTTCAATATTACCAGGGCATACATTTCAGCCATCACCGCTTGCAAATTCAGTTCCTGAAACCCCACCGCCCGTCGATCAGCAAGGCTTTAGACCACCGTATGCTAATGGCTACCGTTACTAAGAAGAGTGTTCTGTCTTATTTTTGTTTGTATGCTTATGAATAAAGATGTTCTGCCGATATAAAGTGAACTATTTTCCTATCTAATGCTGTCTAGATCTCATGATAACGTCTCAATGAGTAGACAGTTATGCTTTTTTTACTTTTACTGCACTTAAACTAATCATAAATATTCTCTACTATTTTTCAATATGGTTGAGTCTTAGAAAAGATTGCATGGAGACGTTTTTCTGTTCTGTGATCTAAAACGCAATGTAATGTCTTTATAAGACTGATGAGACATCTGAAGGTGCGTAATGTAGTTAGAGGTGCCTCGAGATGGACATGGTGTTGATAATCGGTTTGATTCCTACCTCTGAACGTTTTATCCTCCACCCTTTATCCTCTATGAAATCATTACAGAAACCTGATAATGATTTTCCCTTAAGCGATTTACCGCCTCATTACGACAAGTGGGTGGCTTTTACTGACGGGAAGCCGAACCACATTAAAAAGCAAGGTGTTCATCTTCTAGAAAGTTTACTCACACTAAGAATGAGTTCGGATTTCTAATTTGGAGCCCAAATAAGAGCGAATCAATACTAAGTACTGCTGTTCTCTTCGAATAAAGTCTGTTGCATAAAAACAAACCCCTCATGGTTCATACAAGCAAAAAGCTGTGATGACCTGATAACGAACGTTCATAAATGGACATTCGGAATCGCAAAAGAAAGATGAAAAAACTTGGCCGGCCACTCAAGTACCAGCTAAGTTGAAAATATACTAGGGACCGAACGATTTGTGGGAATGGGGTAGTCAATCGTCCCAATAAGAAGTTGTTTTGAACACTGGCCGCGTCACCATGGAAACTGCAACAGTGAGATGGAGATTCGAAGAAGTTCTGCACATTTCATAACATTTTGTCTTTTTTCCTGGATATCTTGTCTTCTAGTGTTCTCTGTTCATTTTCGACGTTTTATCATTTCTTTTAATTTGATCCGTTTTCACGACTACTGTGCGGATCCCAGCACTTCTCACATCCAATTGTTTTCCTCGCATCCATCGTTCACGAAGGTCTTCCAAGTTTTTACGTACGGTTTCCGTTACTCCTTGAGATTTTCATTTCATCTTGAATGTCATAGAATGCTGGCCAAGCAATTTTCCTTGAGTTCTGAGATAGCCGAGCCGAAGCGTTTCCAATTGGATCGCAGATAGTGATTTTTTTTCCAAACAAGTCCAGTGCTAATTTCCCGACCCTAGAGGGATGAGTGGCCCAGTTGGCTCGGAGCCGAATCGAACTAGCACCATGCTCGTGATGATGGATATCATTACCGCTGTACTATCCTTTTTCATTTAGAGTCATAAGTAGTAAATAACGATATACTAGTGCAACATCTACTCGTACAAATATGCGGTGCCTTCAGTGTTTTCATTATTTACGATGAAACAAAACTTTGCAATTCAATCAATTAGTGAGCGAACAGTTCACATCGATTAATTTTTTAAGATGCAGTGAATTATCGAATGAAACGGATATTTGACTTCGCAGTGTTTCCAAATTTCGTACAGATGCGCTTTCACATATTTAATGTCTTTGTTACTTTAAAACTATTGGTAATATGAACCTGGCACAGCAGCGATTCCATTGACGCCGGATCCGACCGGGACCGGATCCTCGTCCCTCGTTGACGCGTTTGGTGATCGTCTCGACTAATTGTTGATCGGATTCGAGCCAGCAATGGTGTGCACGTCCATGCAGCTTCATTGCTGTTTTTTCTTGAACGAACAACGGGAAATGCTGGAAAATATGGTCAAGAAGTCGTGATGGCAGCTGCCAAATAGACATTGTACCTAGTTTTCATGTGATGACAGTTTCGCATTGCATTGCTTATGCTACAGCTGATCGAAGAAGTCGAAAGCCTAGCAAATTTTCACCTACAATCGATAATGATAATGATGATAGGAAGAACGTGTATGAACACATCGCATCTATTTTTTTTCTTCCTTTTTCTCATTGTTTTTTTATTGTCTTCATAAGCGATATTTACACCCAAGCGTCTTCAAACAGAGAGAGTTGTTTGATCTTTCTACTTTTTAACCCTAACTAGTAAATACATCGCTCTAAGGATAAACTATTTTCTCGGTAATTTTTGCTCTCGGCTACCCTTCACCGCCGTTGTTTATTCAGATGTTCAAAGCAACGAAAAAATCCGACAACCTTTCTCAATCGGCACTGGCGAGTGGCGAAATTATATCAACATAAAAATTTCAAAAAACCACGTAAAAAATATGGAGGAAGAATTGCTTAATTTGACTTTTCATCTTCAAACGTTCCCAATTTAAAAATTTGTAGAACTACCTCCAGTCATTGGAGAAGGCCACGAAAGCGCTGCGTCAAAATGAATCAGTGGAGAAAAAGTGAGTTGAATCTGATTGTCATAAGGATTTCAGTAGAATTATGTCCTACCTAATTGTTTGTACGTAGAATAAAGCAAGTTTTCTGTTTCTCTGAAGTCCTCAGGTGGCTTTACAGGATGTTTCCAAGCGATTATCATAAATTGGTAGATCCTAGGGTTGTACCCTGGCTGCAGATCCGTACTACATCCTACTAATTTTAGTATAATTTGAGATTCTGACCGAAAACTGGACGATTTCACAACGTTCGTGAAAATCTTGTTAGTTTTAGTTTTTATTTGCTGCTTAATACAATTTTTCACAGCAGGGTACTATGCGTAAAACAAACACTGCGATGCTGAGATATTTGCAAAACTCCGGACAGCAGGTGTCTGCGGTGGGGAACGAACGCGCTATTACCCTTTCCGGAGGCTAACACGATCACCACCACACCATGCGAATTCTTCATTTCGTCTATCTCTCAGCTATTTCTATTGCCCCGGAAAGGATAATTGCGCATTCGCTTCCCACCGCAGACACCTACGGTCCAGAGTTTTGCAAATCCTGTTGGTTTCGTAATTCCTTTCACGATCATGTTCTCATCCAATTGTTACTGTAGCAGGAGGAATATTTATCTATCTAAACCATCGGATTGTAATCATTTCTATCTCTAATAGCCTATCACCTCTTTATGGCCAGCGAATATCGGGTTTTGAATTTCAGAATACAGCAACGACATTGGTCCCATTCCCAGTAGGATTAATTAAACTGTAAAAAGGTCAAGGTTTCTTTGAATAAACTCAGTTGAGATTAAACTTTTCTCAATGAAAAGACTACCAATGCCTGTGGCTACCCTTCCATCAAGTATAAAAGAACTAGGTGCGAAAAGTTTGGTGGTGTATGTGCTCCTTGATAGAGTAGTTGAAAGAGATTAGAGTCTTAGTCCGTATCGAAAACGAATGAAGACTTTGCTGGTGCTCAATGATTAGCCGAATAAGAGATCGTCCTACAGTTGTGGCACTACTTTCTCATTCATCCTTATCATCGAGCTCTTCCATATCAGGGCTTCGTTATTAGCTGGGTTTTCGGATGGACATATAGAACTCTTTTTTAACCTAGGAAATCATAGTGGGTGATGGAGTCACGCTGCGCATCGTATTTCGACACCTAGAAATGCTGGCAAACCATTGGTTTCGAGGGTATTCTTATTGCTAACAGTAAAAGTTTAACTTGAAGATTTACAGAGCAAAAAGTCAAAGCCCAATCGTTGTTGAACCGTCTCACCCATCGTCCGAGCGTAGCTCACTTTCGATGATGATTTCGGAAATGCGTCAGAAAACTCGTACCGAATCAACCTTTGACGAATCGGATAACGATAGAAGGTGCTTTTCTATTCACACAAATTAGCCAACCACAAACACAAAATTAGTATATTCGTCTGTTTATTTCACCTCTTCTATATCATACGATCTATTTCATTTCCATTTTTGTTTAGTCGCTTTTAAATTAGTTTGTGCTCTCATCTAACCCCGTCCATAAATAGTTTCTTCTTTACAGCACACCAAGAGGCCGAAACCAACTAGGTACTGCTAAGGCGTCGTCCAGTAGTACATCGTCAAGTGGTACGATAACAACAGTAGCTTCTGTTCAACCATTCAGTCGAGCACACTAATCCTGTAATTTCTTTTAAACTGAGGATGAGATCAAGACTATTGAAATAGAATGAAACAGAGCGGTGAAGCGGAACTGATAGTAGCGAAAGTGCCAGCTTGACTTGAAAATAGTTGAACAAAATCGCTAAAATCATCGCTCACCGTCGTCAACCACAACGGGTTTAATTCTAAAAGCAAACCAGAGGAAAAGCAATAGTCGGAAAAAGTAAAGTCATCCAGTGCTTTTGGCTTCTTCATCCTATGTCCTAAAAATGTTAATATTCCTCTTGTGAATATTCCATATAATTTGTTCTTCCTCTTTTATTTTTTCGCTTGGATCCAAAAAATGTATGTCGGTAGAGGAAATGACGGTACAAGCGAAGAAATCCATGAAAAAACTCTAAGAAATGAACGAAATAGACGAGCGGTGGAAAAATTTGCTTGAACATTTAGCAGCTGGTGAGCGAATAATCCTCGATTTTCCATTCGATGATGTTAAAGGTGAGAACAAAAGGAATGAAGTGCTTCCGAAAGCATTTCCAGGTAGAATTCTTTGTTTCATTTCCTTTTTACGCATCTCAGTTGAACTGCTAAGGAATTAGATTCGTTATCACTATGTATTCTTTCTTTGATAAACTTACACGGGGTTGATACATATGTCTATTTTCGGCTAACCTTTCGACGTCTTCGTCTTCATCAGAGCCGTTGATCCGAGTCCACGGTTATTCTTCGTCTCGATCTTCGCCTTCGTTTTGAGTCAGGTCTTCCTCAGAAGGCCATCTCCTCAAATCTATATTGTTATTAATTGTTATTATCATCTATAGTCTATTATTAAATATTCGAAAAGATGGCTAGCATAGGAAGACCTGAATCGACAAGAAGGACGAAGACGTCGAAAGGTTAGCCGAAAATAAACATATTTGTCAACCTCGTATAGGTTCATCAAAGAAAGAACACATATTGATTAGCCATACCGAGGTTATAGGAAAGTCGATTTTGAAATATTATGTTACGACTATCTGTATAACTGCGCGATAAGAAAGTCGGTGGTGATCAAAAAAAAGCTTTTGGCGTTGATCATTTCCTTAGGGATGCGCCAAGCATTCAAATTTATTAAGTATCGTTGGAGGTGATTGAATGCATATCTGGCCTTTATCTATCTGGCCATATCTGGCCTTACTCACGGTGGCCTGCCGATGTATCGAGCCAGTGCTGCTATCCTCCCAGACAAGCCTGGTACCAATTTGCCGACCCCGGAGGGATGGAAAGCTTGGTAGGCCATGGGCGCAAGGATCGATTCCACGTGCGTGTCGCAGTGGCGCCTCCAACCACTGCGCCACACGCGCCCTAGTGGTGGTGATCAAGCAACTAAAAAATCCAAAGAAAACACTAAAGCTGATTACTATTAGTTCTATGGTGTTGATCCAGACACTTTAATGGCAAACTTCACGTGAAGCGATTGCGAAATCCCAACATTCTTCAAGTTTTTGTTAAAGGTGGAAAATATTTCTTTCATTGGATTTTTCAACGGCCAGAGCACTGTCATGTCCTCCACCTATTCCTAGTCGTCGTCAGGTGTTAGAAATCAGTCTCAAAGAAACCTGTTCTAAAGCAGCAAGTCTATTTCCGAAGTTGACGATGGCAAATGTAAGGATTCAAGAGCTTCCGACCCAAGAAACTAAGAATTTCCTTTACACGATCAACTGTGCGGATCCCAGCACTTCTCGCCTTTGATTCGTTCCCTAGTATCCATCGTCAACGAAGGTTTGCGGAGAGGGTAGTACAGCTTTAGCGATGCCGATCATCACGGACATCTTCAACACTGCCCCGGGCACACCGAGCAGCTCATCCCTTTCGAGGTCTCAAGGTTGGTACCGGGCATGTCTGGGAAAAATTCACTCTTTGCAATTCATGTGGGAACGTCCCATTCCGTATATCTTCCGTCTATCTCATGACTCCAAAAAGAATTGAGCCGATCAGCGTTCAACGACATTTAGCCAGGAAAATGCCAAATAATAATATGCAATTTATACTAGAATAGGCACAATTCATGGGAGCGATCCTTTCAACTGGAAAGCTGAGTGAGCTAATATAAATCAATCGCAAATGAAGTGGTGGAATCAGCCAGCTTGTTCTTGCTTGATCCGTTGTCATATTCTACCACTTTCGCTCCCTTTATTATTGTTGATAAATAAAAGGTAAGGGACAATGCGTTCGGGGATAATCAATCCCTCTGACTTATATAACAGCTTCCATGCATTAAACCAGTGCTGCTGCCCTCGCAGACAAGTCTGGTACCAATTTTCCGACCTCAGAGAGATGGGAGGCTTGGTGAGCAAAGGTCACGAGAACAAACCAAAAACCACGTGCCAATTGCATGGAACATCTACCACTGCGTTTATATGCGGCAATGCTGATAGGAAGAAAAGTTGATAATGTAGAGAAGAATCTGACAGCGTTTAACGTTTCACATTTAACAAATTTTTTAAGGATTACAAATCCGGCAAAAGAGCATTCATGATATTCGAGAATTGCGTTCATCAATCGATAATTCGCTCATCAAGCCACCAACACCACAGCGACACCATTTGAGAAGAACCAGCACTGCTTCCATTAAAGCGAATTCTGAACTTCATGATGAATCAGAAGACGAAAAACCAGTACGAGTATTATAATCACTTTACCAACAATCAATAAAAGTGCAACCAATTATTTATAACTATAACCGTTGACTCCCAACACTTTACTGCTTCATCGTGGCTGGGAGATGCTCCTTGGTGTCGGGCTGCGATGTACCGCAGAGGGATTCATCCCACTAACATGACCTCGCAGGCTGAGAAGAACTCCGGCGTTTTCATCTGGAAGCCCAGCTATAAGCAAATTAGTACCAGGATCCACCACTACCCTTGTATCAAATTAATCGTATGGCGGCAAATCTCCCTCTGGTACACAAGGACTGCAACTGCTTGTGGTGGTGGCGACCTGGGACAAACTTTGACCAGGCTGACCTCGGGATTCTAGGAAACCACAATGGCCGAACCAGCAAATCTCCGAAAAAATGGAGATCAGGGTGAGGCCCGCACAATCAGTGAAGACGGGCAGTCCAAGTATCCAAGTAATTATAAGCGTTAAAGCAGAAATGTTTAAGTTCTTGGATATGTTTCATAACAACCATTTACAAACTCAGTTATTTTAAGCTGCATCTGAGCACCAGCATCAAAGGTATGTGATAAGATTTTACGTTTCGTTCGGATGAATTGTTATTCATTGTTACCATTCTTTCAGCGCATAACACCGAAATTGAATATCACCAAAGCAAAAAGTCCGTTTCGGAGAACGGTCGAAAGTGGGAGTGATTTGGATTCCATAGATTTTGAAGTGTGTGAAAGATTTTCTTTGTTAGCGTTTTCTATCTAGAAGGAGAATATGCGGAGCATGTACTTTGGCTTTCTGCCATTATCAGTGATAGTTGCGCTCACCGTTGTACAACTCATGCATATTGATCGATTCGCCACAGCGATCAATACATATTTTTCTGCTCACGTCCATTATTCAATATTGTTCTACGTTTTCGAAGTATCATCATCTTTAAAAATGATAATTCTTGTGTTTCCATAACTTGATTTTTTATAAATCTCACTGCTTCCACGAAATGAATGCTGGAATATTTTCCACCCTCATTTTCATTTTTTTTTCCCTCAGTCATCATTTTTTTTTCTATATGAGAACAACTTGAATCTAGGATTTTTCAACGGCCAGAGCACTGTCATGTCCTCCACCTATTCCTAGTCGTCGTCAGGTGTTAGAAATCAGTCTCAAAGAAACCTGTTCTAAAGCAGCAAGTCTATTTTCGAAGTTACCGATGGCAAATGTATATTCAGTGGTGCCCTTTTATACACGATGCTGATGGTGGATATAATGATAATGTCCGTTGATAACTATTTGTTTTTCTTCCGGACATATATCATCGCGCACATCGTGCAGAAGTCGGTGTTATCATTAGCTAGCACAAAGCGTGTTAATGCTTCGAAACCGACTTTCCTTGAACCTCGGTGCACCACTGAATGAGTGTGCCTCATTCGAGGAGACGGACAGCTGAAGAAGACCTGACTCGACACGAAGGCGAAGCCGCCACATCGAGACGAAAGAAAAGCGTGGACCATCGACTCGGATCATCGGCTCTGATGAAGACGAAGACGTCGAAACGTTAGCCGATAATAAATATTATTATCAACCTCGTGTAAGCTCATCAAAGAAACAATATCTATTTGGAATGCTTCGCGGCGCTCAGAAGAAGTTTAACTAAATTTAAAAGTCAGTAGAGTATGTAAATGGAGCCTTACTCCTATTTATTACTTAGAGGAACATTATTCCTTTTTCCTTCAGGAGATTGGTTCACTGGAAAGTTTCATGGAAGCGAATGAATTGACAAGGTCGTCAACAAGTTCGCCGAGGTCAAGCGGCTCACGAAAGGTAACATCTACGTCTTCTCAATCGAATTCGTCTTCTGCTTCTCACAGCTCGAACATCGGTTCCAGTTCGACTTCTTCCAGACCATCTTCTAGCGAAATTACGTCTTCTGCAGTGAGTATTTCACTTCATTTGACAACACAGTATGTCATATTCCATGGCAATCAATAATGAAAGAACAAGCATTTAAGTTTCATTCTCATTTTTCACGCAATCCGTCATTCACGTCTGCAGTGTCCATCGTTATAAGCACGGTGTTGGTTCGGCCCCACTCCGAGCACTCCGCCCCTCAATAATGATAATCTCAAATTCATTATGAACTAAATTTTCATTACCTTTCCACTAACCTAGCCGTTGATCGTCAACCTCATTTATTTTTCTATTATAAGTATAGCTGTTCTACCATTAAATGTTTGAGCGATAATGCAATAAAAATCGGTTTAGAGTCCGACTGTCAGGAATGATGTGAATGCCAGCTCGAGGACACCTACTGTAACAGAATCGGAGCAACTATCTTCAAAATCAGCAAAAACACAGAAAACAGAAAGGAGCAGCGGTGAAGCCGTACAACAGAAATCAACCAGTCCTAAAGGAGGCACGAAAGAGCAGAACTCCGACAGTTTTTCTGCTAGTTTTGAATCCGAGTCTGGTGCACCTGACATCCAGCCTCCCATTCGAAGAGAAAGAATCTCTCAAGAACCTCAACGACAATCTAATCGTCGTTCGTCACCACTATCTCGCAGACTTTCTGAGTCATCAGAGCCTTTGCAAGCATCGTCGTTGACTCCAGTAAGGAGAAGTGCAAAGCCGACAGAGATGAAACCCAAGACTTCATCAAAACACATTTCCTCCAGTTTTCCCTTTCAAAAAACATCTCTGCAACCAAAGAATTTTTCGGATCAGAGCACGCAGACGGAATTCAGAAGATTGCAGCAATTTCCAGGTCAGAGTGCCACCAACAATTTTACGTAAAAGGCATAACAAAATGGTGATAACTAAAAAGAATGAGGAGTACATTTGAGTCCACTCATTCTTATCATTACTGTCATTATTTTCAACATTGTTAGTATGCATAAAAAGTGAATTTCAGAGTTCTGCTCAGCAAATGTGCACTATGTAATGAAGGACGTGCTTCGTACTCATCTGCATCTTCTCAGAGAATACAGCCGACTTGAATGGACAACACTTCAAGAATGGAATGCGGTTTTGGACGACATTCGTAAAAACTATGACGGTCCTACGACGAAGAAACTGCAGGCCATCGTTGAAAAATATAATAGAAAATACGACGAACCTTAAAGCACTTCTCCTGGCTTTTGGACAGCTGCCAATAATTTTTGATAACTAAATTCTTAAGGGATTGAAGACAAGGTTGCCTTGTAAAAGTGTGCAGTGCGTCACTTAGTCCTACTGAAAATCTGCTTGTTGTCCCTCTTCGTCAAGCAAAATGAGGGCACCGATGGTAAAATCCACATTGGCTTAGTAAAATATATGACATGAATGTTGCTGGCAAAGATCTGTATATTCTCTTGGTTTAGTTTCACTCAATAAAGCCTACTTTGAAATGCGAACTATTTGTTGGGAATTGAGATGCACAAATATTTTGCTCTATTCATGGCTGGAAGTCAATTCGTATCGTCCATTTTACGTCATATTTCCGTAGAAGATAAAAAAATCATCGTCCCTACATATCAGGCCTCCTAAACAGATGTGTTACGATGTTTCATTGCAGGTTAATTTACGACAGAGGTGATTTTCAAAAATTTTGTCGTTTATTAACTAATAGATTTACGAAATAATAATTAATGGACATTTTTTACGGCTCCCTTACCGAATACTACCACTAATTACGGGGCATTCGACACTCCACCGTGCATTGTCTGCTTAACCTCTGATGGCTTATTTCTCTATTTTACTTTATATGACTCGTCTTCACGTCTACAGCGCGGATCCCAACACCTCTGACATTAGATTCGTTTCCTCGCATCCATCGTCCACAAAGGTCTTCCGAGTTTTTGCTTGTGGCTTCGCTTGCCGCTTGAGGATTTTCATTTCATCTTGAACGTCGTGGGATTCTGGAATTCTGGTCGAGCAATTCTCCATGGAGTCATGAGATAACGGGGCTGGAGCGTACCCAATTGGATTTCAGAGTGTGATTTTTTTTCTGGCATGTCTGGAACCAATGCCCCGACTTCGGAGGAGTGAGAGGCTTGAGTGGCCCGGGGCGGAATCGAACCAGCACCATGCTCGTGATGACGAACATCACTACTACTGTCCTATCCGCCCCATCTGCTAGCTTAAGGCCCTCTTAAATTCACAAGGATAGCTGAACTCATTGAACCTTTTTTCACTTTTGCTGTTTTCTGCCTCGCTTTTATTTCCCAAAGTGGGAATTAAGATTGATCCATAATTCGTCACGATAACAGCCGAAAATGCGGCATAGGAGTCGCACCTATTCGTGGTTTGAAAAGTGCAAAAACTCACTGAACAGAACGGAAATGTAAAACTTTGGTCACATCGAGCGTCAGCTGGACACAGCTGTGACGTTTAACAATGTCGAACTCAAATGGCGATAGAAATTCGATTAAGATTTTACATATCACATATTACTTACTTGATGCTTGAATAGTCCTTCCTCACTGGTTGTACGGGCCCCAGCACAATCTCTATTTTTCGGAGATTTGCTGGTTAAGTCATTGCGGTTCTTTGGATTCCCTTGGTCAAGCTAATCAAAGTCTGCCCGAGGTTTTCGATATTCTTGTTGAGCAAACACCACTACAGTCAACCCTTGTGGACCAGAGGAAGATTTACCACCTAGCAACTTGGATACCATGAAAGTGGAGGACCATGCTATAGGTTAACCCCTAGCTAGCCTTTCTGATGAAAACGCCAAACTCCTTTTTAGCTTGGGAGAACCTGCCAAAAGATGAATTTTTTGCTCTACGTCGCAGTCCGACACGCAGGAACACCTCGCAGGCATGATGAGGCGGTAAACCGTTGAGAGAACACCACATATTATAGTAACAAAATTTGCCTTTTGTACAGATTCCACATAATTCTTGAGAAGCGCTGGAGACTACATGGTACAGGCTGTGAAATATCTTCTCGTCTTTGTAGTTCGAACCAAAGACTAAGCTGTAAAATTTACCGAATAATGAATGCTTCTGGAGTGGAGGAGATACATGATAGTTTGTGGTGATTCGATATGGAAAACCTTTACGGAACGCTGTCCATGTCTGCTACGAAGTGTTCAATTATAACGTGTGTGAACAAGCTAGAATCACCCGTATCCAAAGGTCCAAGCTCTTTTTGCTGTATATTTATTAATGTACTTCGCTAAATTTAACACTACTCATTCTTTGCAAACCATGCACAAAAAGCTACGTAATAACTGCTTTTCGAAAAAATTGACAAAAGCAAAGCGACAGTTGGATTCGTTTGAGTTCAGACCGTGGTGTGTGGACGCTCGTCAAGCCATTTCTTCAGTGCTGGCACAGAGGTGACTTTCTCATAGTGTTCTTCAACCTAGGAACAAAACACTTCTTTACACACATAGATCAGTTGACATGAAGACGAACATGGCGTTACTGATTAGGAACGCTTTAAAGTAAAAGATTTAAAATTTAAGCATGTAGAATTTCTAAACCTCTGGGAATCCCTGAGTGTATTCCGGAAATACGGTACGCATGCTGTAGACGTGTTCAGCCAAGATCAAATCAGCAAACGTGAGTTCTATTCCAGATAGATATCCTTAACAGTTTGCATCTTTTTTTTTCGAATTTTTTAAATGAGTGATAACTATATCTTCAGCTCTGAGTACAGTATTAAAAAAAATGTTTGCTTATCCAACGAACTAATGGCGCGCTACAACTAAACATGACAGTAAAACCACATATCTACCATCTTTTCGTATTTGATGGTCTTTTCAATTCAAATAAAGTCAGAGGCGTTTAATACAAAGTCAAGACCAGATTGCAACAATTGAAAAAGATTTAAACGCGATAAAAAATAATAAAGGATAAAACTCTCGGCGTTGATCAATCCCTGAGGGATACGTCATGCATCCGATCTCATTAAGGAACCTTTCGAGGTGGTTGAATGTACCTGACCTTTACAATGACCTGCGGTGGCCTACCGATGTATCGAGCCAGTGCGGCTATCCTCCCAGACAAATCTGGTATCAATTTGCCGACCCCGGAGATACGGAAGGCTTGGTGAGCCATGGGCGCAGCGATCGGTTCCACGTGTGTGTTGCAAGGCATCTCCGACCACTGCACCACATGCTTCCCAAACGCGGTATGTCAGCAAATTTTGCTTTAAACATCGGATACCAATCAGATTTTCTGACAAAAAAAATCTTACCGGAACTGCTCTTTTTCAGAAAGTCAGTCATGTAGCCGAGGAAGCGGTCGCGGGCCGGAATTAGAACATCCTTCTTTGCAGCTTCCTGAAGCTTTTTCTTCTCGAAAAAAATCTCAGGCGTTCAAATTACCTAATCCAAAAAATAGTGTCCTTAATAAAATAAAAATAAAGAGGTGTTCTACAAATGCATCACTTCATAAAATTTAGGATTCCCTTAACGTTTAGTGATCGCAGTTCTCACTGAATTCATCTGTCTTTGTTATAACTGAAAGCCGGGAATTATTTAAATTCTCGATGTGTTCAAGCTGTCAAATAGCAATGTAATAGATTTAGCATATCTTTCACTAACAATTTCTCGACGGGCGATACATATAGGTATCATAATAGTTTTGCGAAAGTGGTTGGCATGACATTTGGAGGTTCCACCTTCTTTTCAGTAATTTATTTTATCAAGTAAAACTGTTTTTCTAAATGCCGTCAATTTTTATCTACTCCCTATTAATTTTTAATGGTAGGGTATTATGTGAAATACACCGACACTGTTGCTGAAATATTTGCAAAACTCCGGACCACTGGTGTGTGCGATAAGGACCGAACACGCTATTACCTTTTCAGGGAACTAACGTGCTCACTATCACACCATGCTGGTCGTTCGTTTCGCTCGTCTCTTAGCCGTTTTATTGGCCTATAGCGCAGTCAGCAATCACTCGCCAGCGGGATTGATCTAGAGAGCACAGATCTGGGAAGCGTGCTCGTTCTCCACCTCAAACACCAGCTATCCGGAATTTTGCAAATATCTCGGAAAAATTATGGATATTTTTCTAAAATTTTGGTTATCATTTGATAGCTTGTAGCACGCAGATTTTGAGGCCTTGGTCGAGAAAAACTCCATTCTTCACTTAAAAGTCTACAAAAACCTTTTCCAGAGCGAGCTTCCTAACCACAAATTTGTGTGCTAACCGACTATTACTTCAAGTCCAATAGTGAATTATTGTTATCGAATAGAGTGTGCCAATATAGAAATACTGAAAGAAAGACCCAAAAGATGCAAAACGCTTTCAAGTGCTGACATGCTCATAGTATGATAGAGCAAAGTCTTCTCCACAGTCCAATCATGTTCATAGCCAGCAAAATCTTTTAGATATCGCAAAATATTGTTTACTATCAAACAACCAGTAAAGCCATAAGGGCTGAAATTTAGGCGTCATCCAGTACGCAACAAACCCGAGATTAAGCGCCATCGTGATAGTGTTAACGAAAATTACAAGTACTATTAAAATGACGGTTTAAAATACTATACATTCAACACGGAGCTAAAGAAAGGAAGTGCAATAGCACATACGACGTCTCCTTCTGCAAGTCCCATGGCCGGATAGTAATAGCTTTTGATCTCCACGTAGAAATCCTTGTATTGGTCAGCCAGGGCGTCGACGATTGCTTCCTCATACGGTGTTTTGCCAGCAAATCCTTAAAATCGCCTCGATTCTCACAGTATTTAGAGCGATTGAAATTGTTCATCTGGTTTCTAAGAATAAATGCAACGCTGAGCCCAAATTCTGGTGCTAAATACCGTATTTTCGAGCCAAGTAGCGCGTGATGGCTAATGATTGTGGAATTTGTTCGCCGTCAACTTCAAGCACTGGCATTTGTCCGAATGGCATCCCTACAACACTTAAAATAACACCAAAAAAATCAGCAACGAATAGGAAGCTTTATAATAAGCGAAAGCTTAACGGAGCTCCATGACAAAAATGGGCTAGCGCCCATGGTCTCCCGCCGTAGTGATTAGTTATAAAATCCGACAACACCGAAATCTTTGTTATTCTTGTTTTTAACTAAAGATTAACGAGATAGATTCCTAACTATACCTGATCTAGATTGATGATTTTAAAACCTCTAATGACACATTGCGTCATCGTAGATGGAGGTTGTTAATACGTGTCAAGCTGCGAAGTACAGCATGAATTTACCTCTTCCCCGGTTTTGCAGGTTTAGGAATTCGCCATTCCCACTCGAAAACCCACTGAGAGAAGAAATCAATGTCAGGAACTTCTTCTATCCCGACAATGGAATTTTCATCGATAAGCAAGTGGTGACGACTTAGCAGATCCCAAGCACACCTTTTGACAACTCAGCGAAAGAAAATCTTGCCCAAATATAAAACTGCTTGCTAAGTCGAAACTATCGATCTTCCGTGGCATTATATAAGGTAAAATAACGAGAAAGCTGAAGATTAACTAGGTTTCAATTCAGGCCACTGCTCCTTCGTTACTCGAACGTCTTCAAATTCGACTCCGGCCAGAGCAAACACCTGAAACGACCACTTTATGTAGTGTATTTATTGGTAAAATAAAGCCCACAAGTACACAAGGTGAAACACTGGCAGTGGTTTACACCCATAGGGTTGAGCCACGCTCTGAGTTTCATTACATATTGTATTGGTGATTGGAAACATATCACATTGCTTCGTACTACACCTTCATCTTAAATGAGTTCAATGCCTATTTATGCTCCCCAGTTATTCTTGTTGACGA
>MQTX01000172.1:218455-251976 GCA_009735665.1 Angiostrongylus cantonensis | reverse complement strand
GAAGTTGCTCCCCAGTTAATTCCGTTGACGAGTGAATGCTGATATCACCTTAGGTTGAAAAACGCTGGAGAGAAAGGCAAAACAAAGGACCCGCACGGTAGTGGCATGAACGCGTCAGTCACTGGAAGGGGTAATGGCGAGTTCGATCCCCATCGCAGGCACCTGCTGTCCAGAGTTTGGCAAATATTTCAGCAACACTGTGGTTATACCTCGAAACCGACTTTCCTCGAACCTCGGTGTGCTTAATCAATATGTATTCTTTCTTTGATGAGCTAACACGAGGTTGATAATAATATTTATTATCGGCTAACGTTTCGACGTCTTCGTCTTCATCAGAGCCGATGATCCGAGTCGATGGTCCACGCTTGCTGTTCGTCTCGATGTGGCGGCTTCGCCTTCGTGTCGAGTCAGGTCTTCTTCAGCGGTCCATCTCCTCGAATGAGGCACACTCATTCAGTGATGCCCTTTTATACACGATACTGATGGTGGATATAATGATAATGTCCGTTGATAACTACTTGTTTTTCTTCCGGACATATATCATCGCGCACATCGTGCAGAAGTCGGTGTTATTATTAGCATTGTCGTTATATTTCACATCGTGACAAAAGAATAGACAGAATGTAAAAAGTGACTACAACAGTGTTTCTATTCCCTCAGAAATTGTGGCACCATTCTGCAACCTCTGGAGGAATAGAGGGCTTAGTTTTTGCAGGACAAAGCGAAGACTCTATTGCTGTCATTCATTTTTTTATCCTTTTACCTCTCTCTATGTGTATATTGAATTGTGCCGCTTATAAATGCAAACCGGAAACCGAGTAATTTCCCACTTATTCCTGTGGGGCTCCATTGTTCTGTCACGATGATGATCACACTTTTTATACAGTACTCTCTACATTAACTGCCCTAGCGGTCTACGGATAGAGCCACTTAGTACAAACAGTATCTGCCGACCACTTCGAATCACTTCCCAGATTTCTTTATCTAAGGCTTCTTGACGTTTCAGCATACAGCAGATAATTTGTGCGGCTGTGAACAGATCTGCAGACACATGTATGAAGAAGATAGCGTTTATATGGCAGATTAGGACCAATCCGCTGGAGTACAAAGGAAATAGTTTATTCTCTACGCATATCCTCATCCTAGGACACAATATAGAGCTAATAAATCTCATACGTTATGCACATCAGCGAAATCGCTTACCTGACGGATAACTTCTCCAAGCCCTCGACCAGGAAAATAGTACAGCTTGTAGTGTACCATTTTGCACCACTTTTTTCTTAAATTTCAACAGTGTTTAAAAATGTAATGAGTTATAAAATACAGTCTATCGTCACTGAAAACAACCAACTCGTTAACTTAAGAATCACAGCTGGTAATTTTAGTAATTTTAATATAAAGGGTCAGGTTAAGTTTGGATTGTTAGACGACAGTAGAGCTTAGAATCTAATGCTCAATCGATTGAAATACAAAAATCATCAAGCACATTTAAGTACATAGTTCCTCTCTTAGTAGAGCCATGAGAAAACAATGGTTTAAGCAAAACACGAAGTGAACCTGTCCATAGGTCGGTACCAACACAAAACCTGTTCAAAATTGCGGATTAGCAATAATCTCTGAAAATCGGATATGAGATAGTTATTTATTCGAATGTCAACCAACACGGAGATGGCTATTCCAAATGAGGGATTACGGTGTGTCGGGATAACAAGTACGAATCGAGCACGCAGTGAGGCCACTAACGATGTCTGATTGTATGAATATATAAAGGGAATTTTCCTCTTCCATCTAATATGTTAAGAAAATATTAGCCACTGAAGACAACTACACAACAAATTGCCAACGATTAAGGTGACAATCGCAGTCAAATATGGTTCCTCTAATACGAAGTTGAAGGGCGCGCCACTGGCGAGATGGTAACGTCACCTTTTCAAGACGACTTTGAAAGTGGCCTAAGAGGTCAACGGATTGCCATTTATCTAGCATTACACAGACGATGCGATGTTTCTTCGCAGAGAAAGGGAATTTTTTCGAAAATTTTGGCCAATTTATTTCGATAGCTTTCCATCATTCTACCAAATAAATCCATCTTTCGGACGAGTTTCAGTTTTTCAATCAAAATATCGCCACCTTAAGATGAAATGATGAGGATCGAAAAGTACTATTCCTTATGTGATGTGATAAGGACGCTATATCTATTTTTTAACACCTCGACTTTAAACTAAAGTGAAACTAAGTGAGAGTAATTCTTTATATTCTTGTTTAGGAAACACGAGGTGGTACATTACTTCTTTACTTACGCTCAAGATTACGTTTCGGCAGATTTTTCCTTCGTCAGAGGCGCTTTCTACGAGTCTTCCACTCCACTATGTGGAAGTAGTGAAAGTAGTACTGGGATACAGGTACTCGGAGAAAAATTCTACTGTTGAGAGATCGAAGATTGCAAATTAACATTAATCGAAACCAAATTAGATTCAACTCCAGAAACTTTTATAATGCTCACTCGAATATGAAAACATGAGATAACATTATCGACGGGCTGCCTCATTACAGTGCTGAGAGGACATAGAATGAGGTGTCGATTTTCGTACTCATGTTCGACCTTTCCCGACCAAGGCCGACTGATGTGGCGAACCGGATTTGCATTGTATTTAGACGAGAACGTGAGAACAGAATAGTCAGCACATGTCACTCGATGGCGTCTGGTCGCACCTCATATCGCAACCGCTAACTATCACCATCACCACAATTATAACCACTAAGTTGGGTAATCAATAGAATCTATGAACAATATAAATCTCAATTGGACTACAAAACAATATTTTGACAGTCGTACCGACTAACACCGTTGCAAACTGGCTGATTAATACGCATTTGTTCTGCATAATTTACCGAAATCAAAATTCGTCCTGTAATAGTCCTACTATCACTTGCGAAGACGGAGCTATATGGCAGCGTGGAGACGGATCGGAAAAGAGCGCTTATTCCGCACAAATTCAGCTTCTTGTAGAACTGTACACGATTGTACTGTCGATTAAAAAACGGCTGGAATCTTACGCAGTAAATAGATTACGGTAAGAAAACCTTCGCAATGGCTGAAGTTCACTAATGATAAGACATTCAACACAATAATCATAATGAATGGGATTTCCATGGCTTGGTGAGATTTTTTTTTCTTCCAATCACGAGATAACCATAACTAATCTTTCTTTTAGGTAACATTAGATTCACTTCGTTATAGCTCGTGGAAAATTGAGGATTTTTACAAAAATTTTTTACAAGTCCAATTTCCACCCCCCTTTTCAAAAAAGCGATAATTTAAATATTTTGTCAACATCTCTTCGTTCTTGCGAAGTGGTCTTAGTCGGTCGCATTGCCAAGAACCCATTTGGTTGGAGTACCGCCCGAGTCAAGTGGCCTCCCTTGCAGGTGCCGTTTTATGAAGTGACTCGTAGAATTCGACGACGGCCACCAAACGAAAGGAATTCCTCAACGCCATAAACCAGCACTTCCATTTAACTTAAATACTACATGAGCACAAATACCTTCGCTGTCCCGTATTGTATCGGAAGGAAGAAAAGCTGAAGTTTATTGAGATGAAATGTCGAGGTCAGTGCGCAACTTGCGATGACCAATTCCGATGGTCCTACCTATAGTAATCAGCAAAGACGGTCCTTTGCAGACAAGCTTATTACGAACTTAACGGTTCGAAAGTGTTTTGAAAAGTAAAGCTGAATGTCGCTTTGACCAAAGTTCGACTTGCAGTTTCTTACCATTATCATTGATGAAGAACATGAATGTAAGACATTTATTCATGTACTTTATAACATTTCACAATCGCTCATTCCCATTAAGAAAGAACAACTTTCTTTAGGATGACAGATTTTTCAACAAATGCTGGAGTAGACGACAAAGTTTTCAACTTCATAGGATTTAAAAACTGGTTTTCGGACGTTCGTCAAGCCACTTCTTCAGTTTCGGCACGGAGGTGACCTTTCTATAGTGTTCTTCGACCTGAGAACAGAATATTTCTCTCCACGTTAAAAAGTAAATTAGCATTACTGGACAGTGTTCCATAATTTTAATATTATAAACTTTTCAAACCTCTGGGAATCCATTCGTGTATTCAGGAAAAACGGTGCGAATACTGAAGACATGCTCAGCCAAGATCAAATCCGCGTATGTGAGATCGTTTCCAACAAGATATCCTTAGAAGTGAACAGCTTTTATGCAACTTTTGAAATAATCAACAGCCTTTTTCACATGTTTTCTTCAGAAATAACTGCTAAAACTTCACGACTTCTCATTATTGCTTTCAGTTCAGTTATCTGCGACGTCAAACCAAATTTCAAACGTTACGGTACTTGGATCCAACCTTTAGCATTAAGCCCAGCTTGCTGGTTGACTAGTAGTACGAACTTCTGGTTTTCTAGCCCCTATTCTCAGTACAGTAAATCTGGTTTCAATACACAAAGGCCGGCGAATACTTGTGTTAACGATCTGGGACGCTTCAGAACGTCTAGACATTCCAAGAAAAATCGCCTAATCAATACTCATTACTCCAACAATGAAAAAAGACAAGAGTTCGACGAGCTGCAGCTGGAGCCAAGCACGAACACGACTAGATACATGGATTATGGCTGGAAGACAAAGAATAACGAAATCCTTGGCCTATATAGCACATGAGGAAGAAATATTTGGGTGCCTAAGAGTGAGGGGACAGCGTTATTCTTTCCTTTTAGTAAATCTTTGTGGTAGTTCACATCACCCTTCCCATTGGCTCCTATTTAAATCTATTAATACAATCTACTCCCAAAAAAGGAGTCTTCAATCAGATACTTCAACCAGATGCTTCTTAATGTTTGTCTTTGGGTGGAGACATATGTACATAACAAGGTGACTGCAGACCGAGAAAAAAATGAGGCCTTACCGGTATTGCTCTTCTTGAGAAAGTTCGTCATGTATCCGAGGAAGCGGTCGCGGGCAGGAATCAGAATATTTTTTTTTGCACTTTCCTGAATTTTTTTGAGCTCTAGGAGTTCATATCATCTCTGACAAAATCACGGTGTTATCGTTTGAATCAATGATAAGAGTTTAAGCATTGCAGACATTTAACGAAGAATTAGACCAAAGAAGTGGTAACACACAACGTCGCCTTTTGCAAGTCCCATAGCCGGATAGTAGAAATTCTTAATCTCCACGTAGAAATCCTTGTATTGGTCAGCTAGTGCGTCGACGATCGCCTCCTCATAAGGTGTTTTGCCAGCATATCCTTAAAATCGCTGCAATTCTCGGAACATTTTGAATCTTTGGACCTGTTAATCGACTTTTTTGTGAATGGACATCTCAAGGAGTTAAAATGTATTCTTAAATACCGTATTTTCGAGCTATGTAACGCGCGATGGCTTGTGACTGTGGAATCTGTTGGCCATCGACTTCAAGTACTGGTAGATTTCCGAACGGCATCTCTAAAACGTTTTGAATAACAGCGAAGAACACCAGGACTGGATAACGTGGGCCATTATAAGCACGGATTATTCCACTATGACTATCCTATCTAAATTCCTGTGGCTTTTCTGAATGATTTCAGATTGCACAATGAAGTACTTCATAGCATTGATCTTGAACAAGCAATGATAATACTAATTAATCAGAACTGAAGATAATACATAAGCTGGAAATGTTTGACACTAACTAGGTTTTAGCGCAGGCCACTGTTCCTGTGTTACGCGAATATCCTCGAAATCAACTGCAGCCAAAGCAAACAGCTGAAACAAAGCTTAATAACAAAAATTGTATTTAGAGATTATAACGATAACCAGTTCTCTGTATAAATCGCATTTGCCATAAATTATGGACGCATTTAGTTTTATAAAATGATACGGTCTATGTTCTTTTCAATTCTATGGTCGCCCTTGGACAGTTACCATTCAAGATTTGCCCTGTCACTATCTTGCATAACTAGATAAAGTAGGTTTTTCTTTCTCTACTCAATACTATCTGTTTGTTGGTTGTCTTTTTTGTACCCTTTTGCCCGATGGATTTTCGTTTCGAACTTAAAACCTAGCAAACCAGGAAGTTCACTCAATGAATCCACCTGCTTCGTTGGGGACAAGGTAAATATATTTATTATACCTGACGTATAACTTCTCCAAGTCCTCGACCGCCGAAGTAGTAGAGCTTGTATTGAACCATTCTGAATGTTCTTTTCATTAGTTTACTCCCAGTAGTTTGAGATGGAACGAAATTATCAGAAAGAAGACAATTTGACGTGACAAAGAAAAACCCACTAATGAGGTACGAATTATAATCGGTCAGATGAATGAAGTAGTACTTACCGATGACATCAGAGCTTAGGTGTGAATAGCTAATGCTTCACTCGGTAAAAATGAGAGAAAGACATTTGAAATAGCTCTGTAGAGATTCACTAACTTCACAAAACTATGCAAACTAAGAAAAAACAAAAAAAAAAAGAACGGACGGCTACATTGCCGAAAGTCGTCGAAATCGGTAGTGTTTGATTCTGTTGATACAAATCAACTACGAGATGTAGACTGTTCAAGAACGTGTTGGACGTTTACAGTAGACTGTACCACTTTCACAGTAGACGGTGTTATCGTCTACGATTGCATTGGACGCTAAACAACTTCTGAGTGCGCTTTGCCCAGAATAACAGCTATCTGTCAGCAAACACTTAAAATCTAAAAAACAAACACTCTTAAATATGACACCACAGAAGATGTTGAATCCGCAGATAAGAAATTCCGGCTTCACTTCTCTCAAAGGTAACTGTTATTTTATGGCATTTTTTTAAGAAATAATATCATTTTAAAGAGTCATAAACACCAACCAAACTGTTCTGTAAACCACTGAAAGGAAAATTTTTACGACTCCAACAACCAAAAACCCGAGTTCAGTTAGTGATGCGATGATTCTTGATGATCACATCACTAACTGATGATGATGATGAGTGATTCTCTTCAAAATGAAAAGGTCCTTCTGAAGCAAAATTTGGACGAGTTTTCACGACAAACTTCAACGACTTCTCTCCAATGATTTTCGAAATCCGACTAGAAACATCATTGAAACTAAATGACGTGAATCGAAGAAACCTAATATAATATCAGAATTTTAAGTATATCATATTAATCTTCAATCACTATCACATGAGTTAGCATAAAATTAAGTGAAAATCACATTTAAAGCGAAACGATATCGCTCAAAGATCAAGATCTGAAATGCTAGTGCTCGAGTGCCGGCCGGCTACAATGCACGCGATAGTGGAAACTGTTGGTGACCCTTGGCCGCTATGAGCCCAACCCCTTACGATCAAGGTCGACCTGTAATGAAATGCGTTTACATTGGAGGTGGAATGAAACTTAATGACAAAATCGCCACGTCGTATTTGCCTACAACATTACAATTCTACTCAGATATAATCCACCAGCCGCATTTCATTCCAACCAAAGTCATTCGGTGGCCATTGTCAGGATATACCAGCCAACAATGCTATCTTTCAATTCAGCACCATCATATCTCCACCCAGCCAGCAGACAACGTCGTGTTTCACGTACTCCACGAACCACCACCACCACTCCACTTCGACCAAAGATACGGTAGCGAAGTATGTTTACACTGGAGTCAGACAGAAAAATGGGGCTAAAATCATCATGACAAACCAGTCGACGAGGTTCCGTTCCGACCAAAGACTATCGCGGCGAAGCGCATTTGCACTGGAGTTAGGAGGAGACATAAATGCAAAAACAAAAAAAAATCTTCACGACATGTTGGCCAGCAGAAGAACCATCACCACGCACATTTGGCGAAATGAATGCATTCTATTTACAAATGAGATTTCAAGAATGGAATCATTTTCGTTTATCCTCAAAAATCTCGGGATTTGAACCAAAACGTTCGCTTTTTGAATCAGCGCCAGTTCTTTTATGGAGAAAACGAAAGAAAGGAAAAGCACTACCGAAAGACTAAGAGGAAGTAAAGAAAACTTAGGAAAAACAAGCTAAATAAAAAAGGAAATGATGGAAAAAAAGTGATCCAGAGAAAACTAGATTTCTTTAAAACAGAATTATTAACGATTAACTAAAGGACCAAAATACGACGCAAATCGATAAACGCGGGAAAAATGAGAGCGAAAACAAGAAAAATGGAAAAGAATACAAATTATTTTAGAACAAATTTCAAATGTACAGTAATTGATGGAGTTGGTTTGTGTGCGGGATGAAAGCGAACTACACGAACATCATCCCGCATTCTACGAAGCGATTAGAGTCTACAGTATTGAGTAATGCTAGCAATTGTAATTCTACCACTCATAATAAACTTACACAACGTCACCTAATAGCTTACCATTATTGTTTCTATGAAATTTATTAGGATACAATAGCTGACGTTTTGGCGGTTTCGCCTTCTTCAGAGCCTGGAAAGGTTTAAATGAAGCTGTTTCTTATGCGAATACAAATTTATTTGTTAATTTTTATCTGCTTCGGTTACAAAAGTGTTTGGTTGAGCAGATCGTATCTCAATTTGACCTTTCCAGGCTCTGAAGAGGGCGAAACCGCCGAAACGTCAGCTATTGTATCTCAATAAATTCTATAATACTTACTGATATCTGCTTATTGAAATAAAACATCGAATTCTCAATCAATGCCGAGGTTAACAGAAAATCGGTCTTGGGAATCATTGTTTCTGCACAACAAGGAACCGTTTAACATACCAGCTAGGTCACTTTGCATGGAACCTGATCACTTGCGTCGCCAACCGTCCCACTGATTTTTGGGTGAGTTTTTCAAGTATCCAAGCAATTCTCATCCAGATCATCATCAGATCTCGAAAAACGATAGCGATCCAGAACTTACTCGTTAAAGCGGTAGTTTAACTGTTATTTGCCTAATCATCTATTCTATAAAATAAGCCGAATTCCTCTCCACGTTAAATGGAACACATGTATCACTTAGCACTGAAACTGGTATACATCCATCCTGCAATCAATACCTATGTCTTGCATTGACCGCAAGGTTGCATTACGAAACATCGCGAACATGACGATGGAATCTCGTCGTTGACAAGAACTTTAGAAGTTGTTTACATTCAACGAAGTATACTAAACATTAGCGTACAATATTCCATTTTTCACCATGGGTCCCCTTAGTCACTTTCGCTTCTCTATTTTTCTTCAACAGAGTGCTACGACAATCATCTAGGTTTTTGCTCGAAATCGATCTGAATTGATCGTTGATCAATTGAATAGTGATTTAAGGAGAACGTAAAATGAAAATCGATAGCTTAAAAAGAAGAATAAGGCAACGAAAGCTTCCCCCCTTCAATTATTCACCACCAATATGATATGCTCCGTTATACGGTGCAGTTAATCTGACAATTCTCCCAGTAGGTAAACTTTATGCTATAAGAAATCTACAATCATTAAACAACTCCTCGAAAATAGACAATGTGACAACAACATGACCGGATTGGAACAAATGCCACGCTTTAAAAACAAATAGCTGAGGGACGATGATAATGAGGCAGAGGAACACCCGCAATGTGGGAACCGGAACGACCTATGCCAACAGTGAAATACATGCAGAGGTAATCGATAACCATGTATATCACGAAGATCATCATCAACTGCGATAATGATATATGACAACATCATACACAGGACGCAGAGCATTTACAAAGGAACAATATTCTAATATTCATCAACAATGAACTCATAACCCATAGAACTCAAAAATTTAACAGACAGTTCAGGTTCATATTCCTACGATTCCCACGATATTAACGACTTCTAACATCGTCCGTTAGTTTCAAAATCATCACGTGCCACCGTATTCTGTTCGTGGTTTTCCCACTCATTCATTCACTCAGATCCCCGAAAATCTCTGATTCGATAAATTTTTTAGCTTTCTACCGTTGCCTTCCAAAGCTTTAACATATGTAAATTCTGATAATTTTCCACGTTGCAGTTACTAATTTAAAGGTACAGTTAAAGAATTCTGAAGCAACGACGAAAACGGTGGGGTTTTCTATTCGACGAACGACACTGTAAATATTGAAAAAATCAGAAAGAGACGAACATAAATGAAGCGATGCAAAAAATTCTTCTCCTCCAAGACAATCATCATTATGGGCCATTCTAAACCAGTTTGAATAAATCCTGTTGCCTTCTTGATATTCGGAATGTTTTCACACGGTTCTATCCTACCCAATTCTTATCTAACTGATATGCTTAACTAAAGGAAAACTAAAAAATACGAAAAAAAAATGAGCAACGACACAGTGGGTCCAACAATCGAAGAAATACATAAATACTACACCAAATCTTAAAAAATCTTTAGGTGATTAAAAATTTTCAATCAATACCATAGAAGGAATAAGCCGCAGCTGATCATAAGTTTTACATTCAGGTCAGCCACTAGCTTCCTTCAAGCAAAGAATGAGAGAGACGGCACTTGTTGCCTTAAATGACTTGATAATGTTAAAGAAGAAGAAGAAGAATCTAACATGTTAATAGCTAAACATAGAACAAGTGATAATAGAAGATAACGAGACACAATTTGGAATGATATGGAATCTTGTCGTTTCCGTCATTAAGCCCCGTAATTGAATAGCAACTCCTGTGATATGTTATCAAAGGGCACTATTTTAAAGAGCCGCATTACCTAAAAAAAAAAGTAAAAGTATAAAATAGAGTAGTATAGAATAGAGCATTCACTCATACATTTCTATTCCTCACATCTAGACACGTCTATTATCCTATGAAATATTGTTTTTCAACGCACTGATATAAATGAACTGAAGGAATAGTGGATGTGCAATACTTCATAAGAACCGCACGAATGGTTATAAAAGAATAAAAAAAGAAAAAGCTTTCGGCGCTGATCAACTCCTGAGGCATGCGCAATTCATTCGAGTTCATAAATCAATGGTTGAGATGACCGAATGCATACCTAGCCTACACATTAACTCGCGGTGGCCTACCGATGTACCAAGTCAGCGCTGCTATGCTCCCAGGCAAGTTTGGTACCAATTTGCCGACACAGGAAGGATGGAAGTCTTGGTGAGCCTTGGGCGCGAGGTAGAACCCATGCGTATTGCAGTGCACCTCTAACTATTGCGTTACATATGCCTGTCATGAACATATGAATGTTTATGGAGCGCCAAAATTATTCGCTGGCCACTAGTAATAACATTGCTCGATTGATAAATAAAAGCTCCAAGTTTCAATAATCATCTAAATATTGCGATGAAGCGTTGGATTTATGTCGGTGGGCTTAGCTTAGCGAACCTTGCGTTGCTACGCTACCAGAAGAATCCATCGCGATAATAAAGCTGTGCCCAAGCGATAAACAACGTGACAATGCCTTGTGACTGAACGAAAAAACGACAGTTATAAGAAACAAATGGTGGAACTACAGTAAAAAATAATGTTAATTCCCATAAAGTCCTGAACACTAAAAATAGCTACCCTCTATCTTTAAGGTTCGTCTATTGCTTTTGGGAAATCGTTCAAGCATTTGCCATCATCAAACATGATTCAAAATGTTTACCTACAGCAAAAAAGAAACGTATAGAAATTTAAAAAGTAAAAAGAATCCAAGAAATCGTATCATTTCCTACGGCTACGAAACACTGGCACGTCGGCACAAGGAAAACAAAGCCCTCAAACGACAAGTTTAGCGAAAACAAGGTCGCGTTTAACCTACTCTCTATCTGTAACGAGGAATCTCTTTTATCTCATTCTGTCCCCTCTGTTTGGAAATAATAACAGAAAATTTCTACACCAATCTCTCTCGTCCCACATTCCCCGTCCTTGAGCCTAAAATCCCACTGGAGAAAAACCACCTGGAATTCTTTCCTATGAGGTTTGAGTTAGATAGAAAATATGAAAAATGGCAAAGGTGACCAAAAGAATCTTCATAACTATCGTCTGATATGCTTCTTAAGTGTACTCTACATGCTCTTCACGAAGATAATTCTGCCGTGCACACCTGGGAAACTGGAAGAGGCGCAACCAGATAAGCATGCAGGATTCCGACAGGGATTTTGCTGTATGGATCAAATTCAAACTGTATTCAGGGTAATTGAAGTTTGCCTGCAAAACCACCTGTAGAGTGAACCCCACAGGGATGCAGGCGTCCCCTGGGGCCACCACCTACATGTTGGGTGTTTAACTGTTGGTGTATTGTTTGTTCTTAACTAACTGTCGTGTAATGTTCGTAACTAAAGTCAAACAGCTGTACTCGAGGCTGCAGTTGTTTTACACATCACAGTATGAGACGCATGGCCGCCAACACGCTTGAATAAAACTGGCAGAGAGAAACGTAAATCATGGGCCTCGTTGTGCTGTGGGTAATACATGAGCCTCCAGAAAGGGTTGTCGCGCGTTCGAATATGGCCTGGGTTTAGGTTAGGCAAATATCTCAGCGTCTTTGTAATTGCATTTCGCATAATACTCTGCCTTGAAAATTGCATAGGTAGTAAATAAAATGTTATATAATTGTGGACTCACCTGATAGCTTTCAAGCATGGCGGATGCCGCTGATGCGACACCAGATATCATGAGGATTACGTTCCCGAAACGCTCTGAGAAGAGAAAGTAGTATTTTGCGACCAAGTATTCCTCCATAAATAAACAAACAGACAAATAATTGCTTAAATAAATAGATAAATAAATGTTGAAATGGTACTGGTGCTAGAAGCGCATCTTGTATAAATCAATAAAGCTAAAACAAAGCTCTCGGCGTTGACCAATCCCTGAGGAACGCGCCATGCATTTCACTTCATTTAGCATCGTTCGGAGGTGATTGAATGCATATCAGGCCTTTACAATGATTCGCGCTGGCCTACCGATGTATCCAGCCAGTGCTGCTACCCTCACAGATAAGCCTGGTACCAATTTGCCGACCCTGGAGGAATGGAACGCTAGGGGACCACGAGCGAGGGGATCGATTCCATAGGTGTGTGTTGGAGGGCACCTCCGATCACTGCACCACACGAACCCTTGTAAACCAGTAACTCGAAGAAATATGTAAACGACAGTAAAACAAAACAATAAGTTACAGATGCAACAATAGTTAATGATGACAATAAATAATAAGGATAAAGGATAGTAAAAATGGTACATATAAATATAGCACAAAGCAATGTTGGTCAAACGTAAGCGGTCGCTGGTTCGACCACGAACCAGGGCCAAGCAGACAATATTTTGTCTTGTCGATATCAGTTTGTACGCAGCAGATTTGTCAGTAGTGTTTAAAACACTAAATTCTGCATGTTTGGATTCCGTAACTTAACGTATAGCCCAAATTAGTACTCATATTCAGCTAACGAATTGATAGATTCAGATATGCAAAATTGATGGACGTTTTCGACTTAGCCAACCTAACTATTAACACCTAACTATAAACTAGTTGTCCAACCTCCCAATCTCGGTCGAAGAAATGGTCAGAAGTGCTGGAGCAGAACTAGAAGTTTCTCCCTCGAAATCAAACCTGATTGACGTTTCCGTCCAGGAAGCCTGTTAAGAGTGACCCAAGGCCAGGAATCGTAGCGAGACGGAAGAAATCCGGCCATAGTTATGGCAAATAAATCTCGTTGCGACAAGAAACCGACATCCTCGGCAAGAATGATGACGATTTCTAATTACGCAGATGGCTTAGATAACACTCTGGATATCTTTCAAAAAAAAAGAAGCTGCTCCAGTCTACAAAATAGTTGCCCTACAGCTCCTGGGAACCTCATGAAAAGAAGGTATTCAAGTGTTAAATGAAAAATACGGACTTTATAAAGAATGAATATTCACGAACGATAAAGAACTCTGCGCTATATTGTTGGCTCGACCTTCAACTAAAAAGAAGTACGTGCCATTGTGTGGTGATAAGCTATTTCAGGGAGAACCAATGCTCAACTTCAGTTAACAACGTAGTGGTCCCGAGGACAGCACGGCCAAAGTCTGTTCTAGGTCGTCACCACGACAGGAAGTCGTAGCCCTTGTGGATCAGAGGGAGATTTGCCACCATGCGACTTTGATATCAAGACGGTGGTGGATCCTGGTATTGGGCTTACTCTTAGCTAGGCCTCCTGATGGAAACGCCGGACTGCTTCTCAGCTTAGGAGACCCTGCCGGGATGACGAATCCCCCGCTGTACATCAGTCCGACACCCAGGAACACCTCCGAACCACGATGACGCGGTAAACCGCTGGGAGGAATGGTCACTGTAGGATAAATTATAAAGCGTTCGGTGTTGGTCGATAGTTGCGCTATACATTCGATATGTTATTATCCTCGCAGACAACTCTGGTATCAATTTGTTGAACCCGTAGAGATGGAAGATTTGGTGAGCTCATAATTCAAGATCGAACAAACGACTACGTCTTGATTTCAGGTACCTCTAAACACGGCCGTAAACGCGGCCCTAGACGGCGTCTTCAGATTGAAGCAAAGTGCTGTAGAACTTACCCGGATAGTTTTGACAGGAGATGTGTTGATAGTACTGGAATAGTGCTGAGATTACTTCGTCGCGAAAAGCGAGCACCGCCTTACGCGATGCGTCAGAAATTGCTGATGACTCTGAACAGAAAAAGAATTTTCGATTTTCAGCCACAGTTTAGAAAAGTGGTACTGCTAGCTCATTTAAGAAATAAACAAAAATCTTAAATCATGATTAGCTGGAGAGGGTTTCATAAGAAAGCAACAATCAGACTCTCGCGATGACATCCAGTCATTCGTTGCGTTCACGGTGAGACCTTCGGATGCCATACCGGCTATTGCGATAGTTTTTGCGCGGTCCCACCCTTTTTGTTGTGATTTCCGTTTTATAAATAAGTTTTCCTCCGAGATTTGTAAACATTTCTGCTCTTCTCCTACCCCATGTAAGCTCCATGTTACTTCTACATACCATCCAATGTTTTGATGGATATATAACTCTTGCATATGAAGCAAACACTCGTCCATAATGGAATCATATTGCTGTCAGCATTTAATGAAGTTATATACGTTCGGCAAAGAATACTACCATGTTTACCTCTTAGTTTTCATATCCACTCACTCCTAACAATACCCAAAAGTCACCATAACCACTGAAAATTAGAAAACAACAAATTGCTTCTGAAAAATGATGCAGTTTGTTACCAGCTCGTCGGCAATGGGGAATAATTAGGAATTCATCCTACCATGGACGACGCCCGCTATGACATCTTCGTTGGATAGGCCATGTACTGATCGCAAGAAGAACAAAAGAAAAACTCCTATGCACCAAAATCAACCATGGGAAAGAACATGACACCTATTGGTGTCTTACAGGCAACTCACGCAAAACCATTATGACACCAATAGGCGTCGTCAGCCGCGAGAGTGTTAAGATCATTAACAGTGGCTTCAACTACTATCTATTCATTGTCTACATAAATTTAACGAAAAAGACATCGTAAATCTTCAGATTTGGTACATCCTTTTAAATGCACTTAATTTTAGCACATTCGTGACGAAGCTAATTTTTTCTACAATAGACCAAAGGATCTTCATTCGTAGAAGAGTGGTGATGAAAACTTTAGACAACTACGTAAGAAATATTATTCTATGGCTTTAAGAGTACACGCACCTTTTAAGCATATTCCTCGAATTCTTAAATTTTTCCTAAGAATAGAAATTCCAAAAATTGAAAACAGCCTTAGCCGTTTTACTTACTGCCTACTCTTTTTAATGGCAGCGAATATTGCAAAATATTAACTTCAACGGCGCTGAGGTATTTTCAAAACTCCGAACCACAGGTGTCTGCGGTAGGGAACGAACACGCTATGGTCCTTTCCGGGGAGTAACGCGCTCACCACCACACCATGCGGGTTCTTCGTTTCGCTTGTCTATCAGCTTATTGCCGATTTGGGCTCGCCAGATCAAACCCGCTTACGGGTGATTGCTGATGGCAGAGGTCGATAGAACTAGCTGAGAGACAGGTGAAACGAAGGACCCGCATGGTACGGTGGTGAACGCGTTACTCCTCGGAGAGGACAATTAAAACAGCATCCAAGTTTCTAAAAAATTCCCCAGCAGGTTCCTCTGAAAGAATTCCACTTAAGCAACCGCTAGCGTTTTCGAAATATTAGTCTTGAAGAAGAAATAGGGAAAAATGCGTTTTTTGGGCTTCCAAAAACAAGCATTTCTGAGTGATAGAAGAGAATTTGCATTCACAGGCAAGGATCTATACAATGCAACGGATTTTCCTGCACTAGTAAAGTTCAGCATAAACCGATAAATATCGTTTTCAAACTGAAAGCGGCTATCATTTTCGCACTTCACGCATCGAAACCAATGCGCATCGTAGCGAATGTGTTACTTTACTAACCCAACGTACCAAGAAATCAGCGGAAACTATATGCAGTAGTGAACTAGTGAAGCGCTTCCGCGTTTACACAGCGTATTATAACGGAACTCAATAATCGAAAAGAATCAAGGAAATGAAAAAACTGAATCTCTCTCTTAAACAAATTATTTAATGAATTGGTGACAAAATTGCTACTTAAATTTAGTCTAAATTTACTCATTGTATAAAGCCCTACTAATAATGGGAAACAAAACAAACAAGAAAGTACACGTGAGCATTCACATGTAATAATCGAACAACATATGAGTCATATGGGGCTCATTTTGCCGCCGTTAGTAAATAATTAATTATAGCCAATTAATTGACAGTGAGCGACAAACGTAGTACATGGTTTCAAACTCGTGTTTAGGAACAAAAACCAAAGAGAACAAACATGAGTCTACAAGTAGAACAATTTAAAAATGTATAAAAAACGAACCCGTATGATTTCCGCAGTTGAACAGCATGATGATCTTAAGTACCACTAACTCTTGTGGTAACAGTTGAAGCTGTCTCAGTGGAGTGACTACCTAATCATAAAAGAATCACTTATAATCAATCGGTTCTTCTACTAAACTATCGTTGGAGAAAAAAGCAGATTTCTTTTTTTTTTCTTTGAGAAAATCGTACATTACAACTACAACTTTCAATAACGAGTTTTCTTGCTCTGCTACCTATCGCTTAATTTTCTAACAATTTATAAATCGTTCGAAATATACAGTACTTCACCGGAAAACAAAAAGGACTCCGAAGGCGGTCGCGAACGAAAATAGTAACGGTTTATAGAAATTGTAAATTCATATAGTGCGGAAACACTGAATTCGAACTCGATAGAACAAAACATACATATTGATTGTGTCAGCAATTCGATCGATAGATGTTGCTTTGATGAGCGATTATTTCACAGTAAATATAACGAGTTATTATGCTAGTTCACCCGACCAATAGTGAAATTTTACAACTTAAGACAAACCTAATCATGTATAAAATTTCATGACAAGTACATTCAAAAAGGTTTCTTGCAAATTTTTCGATTTTAGCACTAACATTTGATAACAGACTGCCCGAATAATGTAACAAAACATTATAAATCACACCTCATCGATACACGTGTCCGTCATGTGCTTGTAGAGCTTCTCTTGCCTCCATCGTCGATCCGGTGAAATCGATGACTGAAAAAATCGATACGTACCATATCCATAGTAAATAGTTTCACTAAAATATGTTGTTATTCTAGACATTAACCTTACGTTCAAATGCTTTCTACTTTGTCAAAAGTTAAGTTTTTTTTAATCAATTTTAAGCGTTGCAATTTTAGATGTCAAAAACGAATTTTCGTCGAATTTTTTTTTATGAACTCCAACTCAGCGTTGAGTTTTTTCATCAATGAATCAAACTTCTTCCACGATACATCTTCCAGTATCTTTGCAATATCATTGCATTATTTACGTTTGTTAAAGGTTCGAGAGCTTATCGCCCTAACAACTAAAAGTTAGTCCTAATGTTTGCATGCTTGAATAATGGAGGAAACTTTCATGTGATTGGACTATAGTACGCAGGATGGACTTTCTATTAACCTCGGCATTGAATTATGAATTCGTCGTTGTCTCTCTTAGCAATCGCAAGGTTGTTAAACAGCACACGTTTACTTCCATACAATAACAGACATACAACACAATCGAGGTGCTGTTGACGGGGTGCTGCAGTCGTCAGCCATATGCGACTCTGAGCGGTTGTTCTTCCTCGGTGGAAGACAGATGAAAAAAGCGGTGGGCTTTTTCGAGAAGCCGTAGATCTTGTAATTATCGATCAGATTTTCATCTTTCTGTTTGTGCTGTTGAAGTGTTTGACCTAGTAAGTTGCGCATTAGTGTACCCTTCCAGGCTCTGAAGAAGCCGATTCTGCCGAGACGTCAGCTACGATTGTGTTGTATGTGTGTTATTGATTGGACTATATTGTTTGACTTAAATTTTAATGATGCTCCTCTTTTAAAGCCGATAAAAGCGACAAAACGATAAGGTGATTTGATAAGGTTGATGAAAAAGCTCAAAACTTACTCTGCATTCTTCTGGAAGAACTTCAACGTTTCTCGGCATGCACGTACCGTTCTCGATTAACCACACATCCTCCATATTTGTACTAGCAGTATAGAAACCGTGTTCAAGTACGAGATGATGAACAGCAAAACGCTGCAATAGAGAAAACCGATATTGACCGATGACACGTTTCTGCGCTATTTTCCTTACTTAAAGTGTTTCTATCACCTTTACTTCCAATCCCCGTTATCATCCAGTGACACCAAAAACTAGCAACGCATTCATCCGCCTCTAATGCTGTGGATAAGAAAGGTTAAAGGATAAAGCATCTCGAGGTTGACCAATCGTTCAGGGATGGGCAATGTATTCGACTTTATTAAATATCGTTATATTATCGTGTCATCTGCACATGAGTAATCAGGTATCGACGTGGCTAACCGGCTTCGAGATTCCTCACGACAGAAAGAGATCCTTGGCATTTTAACAGCACACCAGCATTCACTAGTGATACAGGCCACTACTGTCCCATGTTGCTCTCACGTCGTTTAATACCATTTCACTCATTTTTCTAAAAATCAAACCTATAGTTCTAGGAGTTCATATTTTGGATATGCTGATAGGACACATAGGACACACCTATGAGAAAGTTGTGGTACTTTTTGCACCAAGCAACAGAATCCATGATTCTTTTGTAATTCTTTAAAATAAACTAAGGTGAATTTAATCCGTACTATACCTTGATGAAAGCCAACCGATGGTTAAACCCTTCAACAGCATACGCAGGATCAACTACCTTCTGAAGGTTACAGGAACACCTGATTAGCTCAGTGGAACACTAACGTTTTCGCAAGTGGAGATGCAAAGGTCTGTGTAATACCACTTCATCAACAATGACTATACTCTCTACACAGCCAACTCACCTTGAGAAGTGTCACCTTGTCGTCGATTGGTAATGGTGGGAAGCACGGCAACGTTCTAACCCATTCGAGCATCATCAATAAATCCGTCTGTGTAACATTTGAAATGTCTTTTGCCAACATGATCATTAATTTGTCGTTGCTCTCCTTCTTAAACATTTGAAAATTATGGAAAACTGGGAAAACCGTTCCACTTTCTTCTTACTAAGTGGTTTCCGTCTGTTCATGGACGAGTTTTTCAACGTTCTTTGTAACTTTGGATTTTCTATCATTTGTATCTTAACAGAGACATCGATATTTCTATATTTCTCACAACAACACAGGTATTCTAGATGTACATAAAAGCATGACAGAATAAAAAAGAATGTTTGAAAAGTTATGGAGAAACTCTTTGTTCACACAGCGAACTTTTTTATAGATGCTCCGTATCCCTTGCGTCCTCAGCATCGACCTCTTGAATAAGTTTTCTACACAGTTAACCGCTTTTTCAACATTTTTAGGCAAGAACCAGGCTCCTGAAACTAAGGGAGTTCCCTAACTTCAGCATTACTTCATCAACTCTCTAGTAAACCCAAAATTCTTCACGCTTCTTATACCCCGTTTCAGAATTGTATTGCTCAAATATAGACAGCTGAAGATATAAGAGATATTGGCTCAGCAATCCGTAAATAAGGGATTATGAATAAATCCGTTATTGATGAACATCGATCTACTCAGATTTACGAGACCCGTTCTCACGCTTGCATGTTGGAAATCGGGCAGGAATTGACAAAACTGGGTAATTAATAACGTTATAAAAATGATATCACAACAGTTCCCAGGATCGACTTTCTATTAACCTCGGCATTGGAGTATGAATACTTTACTTTCTTATTCAGCAATCGCGAGGTTGCTATACAGCATACATTAACTTCCATAGAAAAACACAATGCAATACAACAGTAGCTGACGTTTCGCCAGTATCGCCTTCTTCAGAGCCTGGAAGGGCATACTGATATACAATTTATTACGCCAAACACTGCAGTAACACTTACCAAAAGACGAAAAACTATGGCAATGACATGATCAACAGCTTCTCGAAAAACTCACAGCTTTTTACATGATTTCCAATGAAGAAAGTTAAAATAAGAGCTAGAAGTCGCATATGGTAGATGACTGCGCCACCCCACATCAGAAATTGAGCCAAAGATATGGGGCCAGGTCGCGTGTAACCTCTGGGCATTACTCCCTGCTATTCATTGCGCGATTTTTGGCATTTATCCAAAAAGCCTCAAGGAGTTTGCACCTTGGTGTTTTAGTCTCCTGTGCGGGCATATTGACTTTAACTTCATTGGAAGTCATGTGAAAAAGCGGTGAGTTTATCAAGAAGCTGTTGATCATGATAATTGCCATAGAGTTATTCGTCTTTTGGTGTTACTGCAGTGTTTGGCGTAATAAATTGTATATCAGTATACCCTTCCAGGCTCTGAAGAAGGCGATACTGCCGAAACGTCAGCTACTGTTTTATTGTACTGTTTTTCTATGGAAGTAAATGTATGCTGTATAGCAACCTCGCGATTGCTGAACAAGAAAACAAAGTATTCATACTCTAATGCCGAGGTTAATAGAAAGTCGATCCTGGGAACTGTTGTGATATCATTTTTATAACGTTGTTAATTACCCAGTTTTGTCAATTCCTGCCTGATTCCTGCCCAACCCATTCGCGATTCCTCGTGGGAAATGGTATTTGGAGAATCTATTCCCTAAATCCTCCCAACACTTTACCCTTAATCGTTGGGAGCTGTTCCTGGATGTCGGGTTGCGATTTACAGCAAGAGAATTTATCCCCTGGCAGGACCTCCCAAGCGCCTCCATTAGAAAGCCCAATTACAGTAAACCAATACCAGGATCCGTCACCGCCCTGATACCAAACTAGTTGCACGGTGGCAAGCCTCCCTCTGCTCCATGTGGGCGGCGGCTTCCTGTGGTGGTGACGAGCTGGGCAGACTTTGGCCTAACTGACCTCGGAACTCCAGGGAACCACAATGGCTATATCAGCACAACTCCGAAAAATGGAGATTATGCTGGGGCCCGCCCAACCAGTAAGGGTGGGCCATCCACGTATGCAAGCAAATAGTATTTCCTAAATGTAACTGCTATCTCCGCTTGTCATCGTGAAAAAACTTGGCAAAATAAGAAAGTGTCAGATATCGTGTAGAACCAAGGCCATCATTGAATTCTTGTACATCTGATCAACAATGGTAATTTTCTGCGATTCTGTGCCCAAACAGTCATTTGTTTCCGAAAGGCATACAGTTTTAAAGAACGAAAATAAAAACCAATCAATAGAATTTTTATAGTGCGGTAGATGGAAAAGATGAAAAGTGACTACAGTATGCTTTCCGAAAAAACCCTAACCACTACTTAAAAGTGCATCCTACTAACTTGAAAAATTCCGGCTCGAATTACTTCCGCTAAATTCATAGCCGCCTTCTTGGAACGCACCAGATCGAACTTTCTCCGTCTGAAACCAACAAGTTACTCTGTTTATTTTTGTTATAAAATAAATCAATACATCAATATAAAGTTATTACTGTGCTAGATTTTACTAGCAGAGTGTTATCATCGAATAGCCAATATTTTGTCAACTGATAGCTGTAAACTGGTAGTGAAAACCGGATAAAAAATTGAATGGCCTGTGCTCTCGAGCAAAATTCCGTTCCAAACTCAAACCTGTCCCCTTCGTATCATTTATTCAATATACCTAATCCGCTGATCAATTTCCGTAAGCCGGCCGATGAGTAGTAGCTGACGATCTTTGATTGCATTCGTGGTGAACTGATGCTTCTTCGTTGAGAGGATGTGCTGGGGAGGATGAGTTCTCACGCGTCGACAACCGATCAAATCCCGACGTGGTTGAAGAGCTGAAAAAACGAAGACTTTGTTAATACTAATAGAAATAAAAATATGGAAATCAAGGGGGTAACATAACGTCCTATCTGAACAATGAACCCATACCCTATAACGGACCAGTTATCCAGCGCCCAGCAGTCCTTCGTAAAGTTCTATCAAATTACAGCAGGTTTTATGAGCAAAGGGACAAAAACTCTCGCCGCTGATCAATCCCTGATAGGTGCACCATACATTCGACTTCATTAAGTATTGTTTGGAGGTGATTAAATGCATGCCTGGCCTTTACGATGACTCGTGCTGGTCGACCGATATACCGAGCTAGTTCCGCTGTCCTCCCAGACAAGTCTGGTACCAATCTGCCGGCCCCGAAGGAATGGAAAGGTTGGTGAGCCTTGGGCGTCAGGATCGATTTCATGTGTTTTGCAGGGCGCCTCCGACCACTGCGCTACACGCACGTTTTAGTGCATAAATGACGAAATCTCTTCGAGTTCGTTTAGCAGTATAAAAAACAGGCATAGAAACAAGGAAAGTTCAGAAAAAAAGCATTAAGTGCCTGGTGTTTTCATATTTATAATTACCACACAATCAGAAACCAACAGCAAGACTTAGTAAACTATTCTTGCTCACAACGCCGAACAATAAACGTTACGGAAGCACCGAAATGTCAAAAAAAAAACACTGACGTTCCACATAAAACAATGGAGATAAATAATCTAACCTTCTCTGTTCATGCCACATTCCAGACATTTTTTGTAGCGGCAGGCTCGACATGCTTTACGGGCGCCATGCGTTACATCACATGGAGTTTCTCGTTTACATAGTGTGTCTTGACGTTGTACAACAGCCCTAAGGACGCGAAAATGTCTAATGATTCATTAGATGTCGAAAAAACGCATTAAATCGATATTGCTATGAATTTTAGAATACTATATAGTGATGGCCCAGATGGTGAATATGGGCTAAAACGCTATCAAAAACGACCATGTAGATTTTCGGAGATAGAATTGATTTCTACGTGAGCTACCTATTTCTAGTAGGCCGATGAAAGTTGCTTTAGTGAAAACATGATCAAATTCTTGAATACTTGCCTACAAGAGCTTATCTGGATGCGATTTTACACCACGTGCAACGATTAGACCAAAAGCCTTCAATGATATCATTGGGAAGTGCATGAGAAGTAATAACAGATTTTCCAGATAAAATCGAACTACACTCCTACTATCATACAATAGAGCCCCACAAGTCGCTTGTGAACACGTTAACCATATAGCGTAATTCGCCAAGCTACTCTTAGAGATCTTATGCCAAAAAAAAACAGAAAAAGAGCTTCATACGGAAACTGTGCTGCTCATCCTGTCAATGAAGGAGGCCAAGCTCACTGGATAGCGTCTAGTTGTGGTAGAGACAAATGAAGGCTTTACTGGTACACACATACTCGAGGCCTTCGATTAATAAGAAGGTTGCAAGTGACACAGATGATTTTTCGATTAGATGTACAGGCATTATGTTGATGAATAATAGCCGTTTCAAAATGTTAACTTTTCTATTTACTGCCTACTACAATTCTCAAGACAGGGTATTATGTGTGATTGATACAACCACAATGATGATGAGATATACGCAAAACTCTGGACGGTAAGTGTCTGCGGTAGGGATCGAACACGTTATTATCCTTTCCGGGAGGGGGAAGGGGTTCACCACCACACCTTGCGGGTTCTTTGTTTCGGTTTCTTCTCAGCCAGTTTCCTATCTACCAGTGGCATCAGCAATAGCCCGTCAATGGGATTGATCTCTGGAGCACAAATCGGCATTAAACCTAGTTAAGCTGAGTCGTAGCGCTTCCCAAAGCCGGAATAATTTCATTTAAGGATCGTGCTGACCTTTTGGTGGAGTGCAGCTGATGTGACCTATTATGGCCTCCAAAATTCGAATGAAACGATTACGACGAAGATGGTCCACCAAGTGGACGAAGTGGATCAAAAACTTTGACGGCTGCTTCGTATTGGTCACCAGAAAGTCAATCCTTCCTTAAGAGAACGCGGAGCCATATATTCCACTACAGCAGCTGAAAAGGTTGAATTCGAAAGGCTTAGTACCAGAGAAATGAGCCTTCAGGACGCAAAATATCGAATGCGCGCATTAGCAACTAACCACGACCTTTAGAGATTCACAATCGACGGTGCTTTTCCAAAAACTACCTCAAAAGTTGTGAGTAAAATCAACATCCATGATTCAACAAGCATTCGTCATTTAGAGAATACTGGAAAGCTGTAAGAGGTCGACAAATAAGTGTCGATTGGATTGAATGATTGACAGCGAGGTGGTCCTTGTAAGCTCTGTTCAGCAGGTTTCCTTGACACCAAGAAACGACCTATATCTCCATATTACATCGCGACATATGATGAAAGGGAGATCCTGAAGAAGAACTGATGGTGTTCAGACCAGTAGTTGCACTGCAATTAGGTTCCCAAGTATTTTCCAACGTCAATTGCGCATCAAGAGATGGTTATGATGACTTTTTCGTTTTCTCAGGTGGAATCATTCAATAAAACGCCTTAAATCACAACAAAACCATCATAGTAGAGAATTAGTGTAACAAAATCGATAAAGACCTAGTGTTCCCATACTCCTTAGATAACCTCCAGCTAGTCAACAACCACTTCTTTTAAGCTTCTCAACAATTAGTTTACAACAACTAAATCGCTATAAAAACTGCGTCCGAAAAATTCATCCACTCCAGAAATTCGGAATTCTGCGTTACCGAAATAAATAATCTCGTAGTTTGTTGCAAAAAAGGATTTGTAGATTCGATGTTTTTGTTCAATAAGCAGACAAGAAGTTGTTATTATAGGATTTATTAGGATAGAACAGCTGACGTTTCGGCGGTTTCGTCTTCTTCAGAGCCTGGAAAGGTCAAATTGAGATGCGATCTACTCAGCCAAACACTTTCATAACCCTGGCAGATAAAACTTAACAAATAAATTCTCATTCGCATAAGAAACAGCTTCATTTAAACACCTACCGTTTATTCGCTGTAAGTATTTTAGTCTGTGGATGGCAGCCGCACAGAGTACTACATGGGCGAGGACTGTGCCTGTGTCAGGTCAATGGATTAGCCTGAGGTATGGCGCGGGGTCACGCGTGATGAAAAGACGCTCCTCCTTCCGGTTCATTTTTGAAATTTTGGAATTGATCCAAAACGCTTCAAAGTTCTACGCGCTGATGTCTTCTCCGTTGTGCTCCTGCATCCAGTGAGCGTCTAGTGGAGTGTTTGGTTCTAATTTTGATTAACCGACTAGGTGTTCTTTTATACGAACGCGAGCGGTCTACCAGTTTCACCAACGTATTCGTCCCCGCACGCTTTAGAAGAGATCAAATAGACTGTACCCGAACTCATGCAATCCCCGTCTCTACCGTTAGGGCAAATTATGCAGTTTTTCTTTATACATAGACGGTCACATAGGCGGTTGCGAACTAGCCGGCATCTTAGAGTGTTCGATGGTATTTCTATCGCGCTTACGGGATTCTCTAGACCGGCCCTTATTAAGCAATGTTTTATGGCTGCACTTCGTTTGAAATAAGGCGGTAACGTCAACCGACTCCTTAACGTACACGCTTTTGGGACCTGCATGACACAGACGATCTATGAACATTTGGGTCTTCGTGAGATGGGCTGGTATGTGCTTAAGCAACTGGTTGAAGATTAAATTTATAAACCAAGCAATTCTATCCGTTGGCCTGTCTGCACAACTGATGATGGGTCTAACTTTAAAGGTGGAAGGGTCGGTAGACGCCAGATCATCAGCGGATATTAACTTATGGGTCTTGATAAGTAAGTATAAGACGGAACATGTCGGCACTTCGATCTTAATATGCGAAATGTCTGCTGGTATTAAACCTGCTGCGCTTGCCGTTTTAACTCATTCGTTGTTCAGTTTTCGATTTTGACTTCTAAATTCCTTTTCAGTTGATGAGTGATAAAGAGATGCGTCTTCAAGATGATTTCCGTCATATCGACATCTAACTGGCGAAGAATTGCTACAAACTCTCCACCCTTATCACTAACTGATAGCCTAGTAGTCTTTGATTTTACTAGCTCTCGAACCTGTCGCATTCCAGAAAGGTTCGGATTAAACTTTTTCGAGCGAAAATGGTTTAAGACTTTGAGAATTTCGCTCGAAAATTTGCAAAATTTTATATCGACTTCGTCGTTTGGGTTTTGCTGTCCAAAGAATAACCGAGGAAATGGAGGTGGTGGTACTGCCCCTACTTCTCGTTGTTCCTTTTTATTTCTTGTCTCAATTCTAGCTTTGCTGCGGAATCGATGATAGAGCTCGTGTAGGCTGCACACGATCTTACGCAAGGTTTCTTTAGAAATGGGTTGAGCTGGTGAGAAACTTGGACCCAATTTTAATAGCGAGCGCGTGTCATAGGGCAGAGTTACGTCTCCTAACACGGTGACCCTTGACTTTTCAGCCACGTTACCGACCACATTTATAGTGCTAGCGCTTTCGTAAACGATTTTGCTTTGTTTAATTGAAGCTGGTTTTTGCGAATGATCTAGAAAATTTTGAAACTTTCTGCTTAAGGTTATTTTAGCATTCGAACTAATAGAATCGCAAATCAAAATTGACCCACCCACTATTCTCTTCCAAAAGGAATCCTCCAAATACTAAACACAATAAGATTCCTTCGACTTGCATTTTTTCAATTGCGTGTACATGGTGTCCTGTTTGCATCGAAGAGAGCAGCGTAATGGTCGCATTTCGACGTCCAGTACTAGTTGGCTGTCCTTCGTTGGGCCGCATACATCGTGTAGTCGTTTTCGTTTGATGAAGTTCGGCACGACTCGGTGTTTCAGGCAGCATCAGGGAAAGAATATCGAAAGAAAGACTTGTAGACTCCAACAGCTTCTATTTTTACTAACAAGGTTGCGTTATAGCTGAGTTACAGCAGTATTTCCGAGATGACGTTCAACAACGATTACTATTTATGCATTGGCCTCATACAAGTGTTGCTAAAGCAACCAGAAATCGACATCTTTATAAGCTTAACCTTCGAAGGACCAGCATGGTGTGGTGGTAAACGCGTTACTACCCGGAAAGGAGAATGGCGCGTTCGCTCTCTACCGCAGACACCTGCGGTCCGGAGTTTTGCACATATCTCAGCATCGTAGAAGTTATATCTTTACAACCACAACTGTTATAAACGAACCTTCGAAAAAATGTCTTACATCCTAAACAGGCGACAATACCGTAGTGTTTTCCAGTGCTTGGTTCACCACATATTAGACAATCACCAATAACACCTAAAATCATGGTCGACTGTAGATCATCTGAAACAATCAATATACCCAAAAATCAATAAAATTTTGTATCATTTGTGACATTTTGGGTACAAACAACACATTTTGTCGGTGTCGATAGTGATTAGCATAAGCTCTACACATTATAGTTGAAAAATATAAACCCCGACGATAAACATTTCCAGCGTATTTGTTCAATGATGCACGCAACTCTTCAGTCAAAACACAAAGTACAAAGGGCGGAATGACACCATACGAACATAAATTTCTTTCCACATCTGTCATCTTTCTGGAATATTCTACTGAACACTACCGTTTATGACGCCATGAATCGTTTAGTTTAGTTTCCACGAAAAAGAAAAAAAAACATGAGCAGTTAACTCTGCACGCTGGAATAACTATTGCTAATTGAAAATTGGATACACAACTGGCCCTTTGGTTTTCTACAGTAGACGTCACATTTCCGTAAACTGATTATTTTTTTCTGTGCGGATTTTAGTATATATGCTAAAATTTTGATTGAATCACCTGAAGTTATGGTATTTTAATTACATATTTGGATACTTGTCTAGCTCGTCCTCACTGGTTGTGCGGGTCCCAGCATGTGCGGTCTCCATTTTTTCAGAGTGTTGCTAATTTAGCCTTTATGGTTCCCTGAAACCCCGAGGTCAGTCTGCCAAAGTGTGCCCTAGGTCGTGTGGTCACCACCACAGGTAGTCGCAAATCTTGTGGGTTAAAGAGAGATTTGTCACCGTTCAACTAATTTGATACCCTGAGAATGGGGGATCTCGGTATTGGTTTACTCTTAGCTAGGCCTCCTGATGGAAACGCCGGACTCCTTCTCAGTTTGGGAGACCCTAGTGGTAAATTGTTGGGAGGGTTTTGGTGTTTTACTTACCTCAAAGTGTAGAAAATATTTTAAAAAGCAGGAAAAATCATATCGACGTGAAATTCGGTCTTCATCTCACTAAGAATGGAATCTATTGGAATTTTAATGAAATGCACTTAAAGCTTTCCACTAGAACTCGTCAATCTAAGGCGGAGATCGTTTTCTGCAGCGTTAGTCTCCATGAGAATTTTAATGCTTCTTTTCTGAGGTCAGAGGACAATGTTCACTTTCATTAGGTCGAAATAAGCATATATATTCGAAAGAAATCTATAGATAAGAAGATCACGAAGGATTTATGAAGCTAACAAAAAGTAGTCACCGGCCGTCGTTGAGGCAATGAAGAAAGTCATTTTGAGCCTATGTGACGCCAACGTGCTAAGCTAATCACCAGTGATTAATTTCTTAACCTTTAAAATAGAATTTTACCATAGTATCTAAATCTTTACAACAAGTTGCTGGAATAGAACAGGTCGAACTGAAATAAAAATAAAGCGGAAATATGAAACGACATGGTTTAAATGGACATAAATACTTCAGTAGATGTTTTTATGACCGACTTTCTATTAACGTCGGCATTGAGCCAATAATTCTTTATAGTCTTGTTGGGCAAACACCAGGTGTTATTTTGTTCTTTATTCACGGAAAAGCTGACGTTTCGGCAGATTTCGTCATCCTTAGAACTTGGAAAGGTCAAGTTGAGCGCAGGTCCGACTGCGCGAAAACGTCAGCTTTCCTGTTCATGGAGAATAAAGTAACATCTCACGTTTGTTCAATAAAAGTATAAAGGCCTAAGTAGATCTTGAGACGCGAAGCCCGACGGTTTTCCCTACTTAACACCAGTTTGATATTGTCACTTTTTTTCGTCGTTTCTACCCGAATTTTTCAACTACTACGTCTTTTATTCGAGCACTCGCTCATTCGCCCATATACCGTATAGCTTTATAGCGAATATCAGAAAAACAGAAGAATTCCAACGAAAAAAAACAACGAACGTTATCAAATGACCGTAACGGTCTTCCACTATGATCATTTACCTTTTTCGTGCTTAGTAGTGCCACCCTGATAGACGACCGAACTTGTTGTCATCCACAATTATCGTTTGATGTTTCGAACGTCAATTAGTGGCAATCTGGAAAACGTATGCAAAAAAAATCTACAGTTATCGATTGGTTCGGCGACAGGATCAACGACATTCGACGGAACGTACGCGAATAATGCATGAGTTATCGATTGAACCGTCGACACCGATGAACAACAATCGACAAACGTCGGCTAAGAAATCAATTCAGACATAAAAATCCGAGTTTACTCAGAAATGTTACGGTATTCGGCAACAGTGGATGCATGAGAAACTGAGAACATTCCAAAATGACTCAGATGATAGCTCATTTCGAGGGCGGGGCATTCATCACGTAGCTGATCAGCGTTGGAGATTTTCATCAGCATCATCATATTTTATGAACGACTCACATAAAATAAAAATGAAAGAAAACAAGAAAAAATTGTTAGAAAAAAATGTCTCAAAACATAATGCTGATAAAACCTAAATTTTTAGTGGATAATGTAAATTTCAACTTTTATTTGACAATTTTGACTTCAATTTTTTATGGTAGGGTGTTATGCAAAATATAGTTAACGTGGTGATTTCAACTACAGCCTTAGCTTAGATGAGTTCAATGCCGATTTGGTCTGGCCAGATCAATCCCTTTGACGGGTGGTTGCTGATGGCACTGATCGATAGAACCAGGTGAGATACAGGAGAAACGAAGGACCCGCATGGTGTAGTGGTGATCGCGTTAGCCCCCGGAAACGGTAATAACGCTTTCGTTCCTCACCGCAGATTCCTGCGGTGCGGAGTTTTGCAAATATCTCAGCATCGTTGTGGTTGTATTGTAAATTTTACTAGCAAAAAAATTTAGTATATAGCTCAGAAATGATTCTCGAAGGCTTTCTTCTCCACTTCAACAAGTCTAAAATGACAAAACTGTGTTTTCTCCTCTTTTTTCGAACAACACTTATTGCCATTTTACTATCCAGAAGCCTAAGTGATTTAAATTACTCAATTGGAGGCAGTCATAAATAGAGGCAATGGATAAAGTTATTCCCCTGAGTTTAATTGAGAGGGCAGGGTTTTGCTGAAGAAAAGAGAGGCGAACATTGTGCGTGCATACATCAAAAAAATCATATGCTATAAAGAAGAGAGTGTGTCGATGACATAACAACAATACACTTAAAAAATACTGGAATGAAATTTTCGTGGTTTCGGATCTATGACGAAAAGCTCCTAAGCGGCTGGTGGCTTTATGAACACTACGGGGCATACGGATATGGCGGCCCAAGAAAGGACTGAAGGATTTGTGATAACGTATCGTTATCACGGTTCACTCAAGTGAACAAGTAAGAAACTCACTAACAAGTAAACAGTGAGATAGCAGGATCATATCAATGACAACATTTCACGTGAAGTCTGTGGAAATTTGCTTCCACAACGCTTACTGCAATGCACGATATTTGGTTACAAATCAATGGAGAGCATGTTCATCAATTCGTTATTCCGAACAGTGACCATGTCGGAACTGTGCATCTATTCGACTCGTTCCCATGCCTTCCCTCTACCACTAAGTTGTGACTTCAGTCGCATAGCATCTGTTAGTGAACGTTTACCTCGTTATGCCTAACATTGTATCATCTCTACATCAACCTACTCTGCATCGCACTCCAAAGGCATAGATCATTCCGTCACGACAGAATGAATTCTATGCGTTATAACACATTGGTACGAATCACTTATTTATGTTCCGCACACATTATACATCGTTCATATGGTCATCTGTGCATTGAAAACGGCCATTTTAAAGCCCATCGTCCATTTGATCATAGGGCTCAAACGTCCAGAAAGCTCAACCACTCACAGCAACACTCGTACTTCTGTAATGATCACGTCCAGGCGACACCGGGATGGGATGATTGTTATCTAGTTATAGGGCGAATGTAGCTCCCTAATAAATACATTTGTAGTCAAAATTCTTAACTACATTGTGCTTAGAACTCTTAACTGTAGTGTGAATTATAGCAATACTCTGATGAAGTCAGAAGTCTATGCGCTACTACAGGTCCAACTTTTCCGTTGACAGTGCTTTCTACAACCCAAAGAAACACAAAGTGCTTGGCTTGCCACTTTCCGATCAGATTTCTTCCGAGACTACGAGAATGCTTGGCACAACGTTACCTTAGCTAAGCTTTTTGATCGGAATAGCAAACTCTTCGGTCTGGTAGATCTTGTCGTACATGGACCTCTCAATAAGAAAGGCAGACAATGAACAACTATGAAGGTAGGATTCTTGCTATGAGATTTCTAACCCAATTCTTAACCTCATCGTTTCATCAAGCGATGTAGTTTTGATAACGAGATCAATTTATGTCGACTTCATCAGTCGCAGTCAGCTGATGCATTTCCGACTGTTGTGGCGATAAATTAAGATCAACTAAACACATCTGACACTAGGAGAAACAGGCGTCTTATTAGACTGTTAGAAAGTACACCTCTTGCATCTGGTTCTGTACGGAATCATATCCTGTAAGTATAAACAGAGGGCAGAACAATGGTAACAGCATCAAATATCACAGAATGACAAGACCGAACTAGAACACGAAATAGAGTTGTTGAAGAAGAAGCTGGAAGAGAGTCGTGCTAATAATTTAGAGTATAAACAGAGGGCAGAACAATGGTAACAGCATCAAATATCACAGAATGACAAGACCGAACTAGAACCGAAATAGAGTTGTTGAAGAAGAAACTGGAAGAGAGTCGTGCTCATAATTTACATAATGTTAGAAAGTAGTTGCAGGATTTGTAGTTATGCTTCCTTCAATATGTTTTAACAGTAATTTCTTTCCAATACCGTAGTATGATGTAATTGTGCAAAGCTTACTTTGAACACTTCTGGTCCGTCTAAATGTAATATAAATTGTATTACTGACAGATTTCAATAGTTCGATTTTCACATGGCATAGCAATAGTTTCGTTGGATCTCACTTGGATGCTTGGATACTCGGATGGCTCATCCTCACTGGTTGTACGGGCCCCAGCAAAATTTCCATTTTTTCGGAGTTTTGCTAGTTAAGCCATTGTGGTTCCCTGGAATCCCAAGGTCAGCCCAGCCAAAGTCTGTCCCAGGTTGTCACCACTACAGGCAGCCGCTGCCCTTGTGGATCAGATAGAGATTTGCCATGACGCGAGTTGTTTGATACCAACACGCTGGTGAATCTGAGCCAGTACCAACTGGCTTAAAGTTAGCCGAGCTTTTTGATGGAGACCCCAGGATCCTTCTCAGCATGGGAGGCCCTGCAGGACGGATAAATGCCCCACTGTACATCGCAGTCCGACACCCAGTGCTAGTTAAGCCATTGTGGTTCCCTGGAATCCCAAGGTCAGCCCAGCCAAAGTCTGCCTCAGGTTGTCACCACCACAGGCAGCCGCCGCCCTTGTGGATCAGATAGAGATTTGCCATGACGCGAGTTGTTTGATACCAACACGCTGGTGAATCTGAGCCAGTACCAACTGGCTTAAAGTTAGCCGAGCTTTTTGATGGAGACCCCAGGATCCTTCTCAGCATGGGAGGCCCTGCAGGACGGATAAATGCCCCACTGTACATCGCAGTCCGACACCCAGAAACACCGCCTAGCCACGATGAGGCGGTAAAATATGAGGAGATTAGATAGGTCTACTTCTACGAATTCAAACTCTGACGCAATGCCTAGCAAATGACTCAAAACATTAATGAGGTATGAGCCAAGAAAGTGTTGACGAATACTCAGTACAACGGCATTGATCAAGTAATTCTTCGTATTCTTGTTGAGCAAACGCGAGGTGTTATTGTTATTCTTTATTCACAAATAAGCCATAAACAATAAATAATAATAAAAAATAAATCACATGGAATCGTAATGTTACGATGACTCATTTTCTGTGAATTCTGTGCGGTTGGTCTCCACTCGACATACTCAGTGGAAGCCTCATAGAAAGCGGCTCTGAAGAAGGCCAAGTCCGACGAAGCGTCAGCTTATTTGTGAATAAAGAATAACAATAACACCTCGCGTTTG
>MQTX01000172.1:136734-218385 GCA_009735665.1 Angiostrongylus cantonensis | reverse complement strand
CATTTTCTGTGAATTCTGTGCGGTTGGTCTCCACTCGACATACTCAGTGGGAGCCTCATAGAAAGCGGCTCTGAAGAAGGCGAAGTCCGCCGAAGCGTAAGGTTATTTGTGAATAAAGAATAACAATAACACCTCGCGTTTGTTCAACAAGAATGCGAAGAATTACTCAGTACAACGTTCGTCTGAAAAATTTCATCGCAACGAATCTGAGCTTCATGACGAGGTAGGTCGCGAACGTCGTGATACTGTTAACGGCGATGAACTGAAGGCTTTCGTGGAAGCAAATGCACTCACAACAGTTCAAGAACTTGTATTAGAATTTATTATAAATATCTGAATGGTTTCGCGACATTCGAAGTATGCGCGACAACACGTTCTATTGCCGAAGCTGCAGACGTTGTACGAAGTGGGTTACGAAACCCTACCTAGTACACGATATTTGTCAAAGCTCTCACCTACCGAATATCACTTCTCATTTCGACAACTTCATGTGCCGGAAACAGTTCAGAAGTGAAGTCAAAGTTGAAACTCTCTTCAATGACTAGATCACTTCTATAAGTCCAGAGTCATATGTAGCCAGCGTGAACAGATTTATATCTCGTTGGCAAAAATATGAAGATTGTGATGGTTTTATTTCGATTAATAGTGTTTATTGTGAATTGAGATAAGAAATTATAAAGGGGGGTGAACCTGCGTATATTTCAAACGACCTCATACTACTCAAATTGATTTATTTTCATACGTTCTGTAATATGAAATAAAAAATAAAGCTCTTGGCGTTCATCAATCCCTAAGGGATGCGACATGCATTCGACTTCATTAAGCATCGTTTGGAGGTGACTGAATGCATATTTGGCCTTTACAATGAGTAGCGGTGGTCTGCCGATGTATCGAGCCAGTGCTGCTATTCTCCCAGACAAGTATGGTACCAATTTACCGACCCCTGAGGGATAGAAGGCTTGGTAGGCCATGAGCGCGGGGATCGATTCGACGTGTGTGTTACAGAACTCCGCTCCGACCACTGACCACACGTGCCCCTCGTTCTGCAGTGGTCATAATCTTTCAGACCAATATCTGGCTGTGAAGTGAACAATGAACTTTAAACATGCATGACGTGGCGATAAAGGAAAGCTGGTTCCGAACTGGTTATGTCCGATGTCACGGGTTTCTCGGAATTCGAGCGATGAGATATGTTACGAAACCTGTAACATATACCATTTAAATGGAACAGGTGGACCTCCATGAAGGCGGACCGTATAATTATCAAGACACCGCATAATTTTACTCGAAATGGTAATCTAAAGGTGATGGCGTCATTTGCGTCATGTTAATATATTTTTTAAACTCAATAATGATTCTACTTCCAAAGGAAAGTTTCGAACTTGATTAATTCACTTAGTCAAAGAAAGTTAATTACGACTTTTCAAATATTTGAGAGGTCAGATGTTTATTCATGAATCCATAAAAGCAAAAATCCAGGCAAAAGTACTATAAGTCACATTTGATAAAGGAAAGCTGGTTCCGAACTGGTTATGTCCGATGTCACGGGTTTCTCGGAATTCGAGCGATGAGATATGTTACGAAACCTGTAACATATACCATTTAAATGGAACAGGTGGACCTCCATGAAGGCGGACCGTATAATTATCAAGACACCGCATAATTTTACTCGGAATGGTAATCTAAAGGTGATGGCGTCATTTGCATCATGTTAATATATTTTTTAAACTCAATAATGATTCTACTTCCAAAGGAAAGTTTCGAACTTGATTAATTCACTTAGTCAAAGAAAGTTAATTACGACTTTTCAAATATTTGAGAGGTCAGATGTTTATTCATGAATCCATAAAAGCAAAAATCCAGGCAAAAGTACTATAAGTCACATTTCACCTTAGCTAAACATGTGGCCGGAAAGTGATGGACATGTCGCCCATTACTAGAACGAAAGTATCTGCTATTTTGGTCATAACGGCAAATTATTCGAGGTGTTCTAATCCATGAGTTCAGAACACGACAATATGTTAGCGCTAATGAAATTTTAAACAGCCACTAACTGGTCTAACTGGTACCGTTTCTTCTTTCTAATTTTATGGGAAGTAATTGTTATTAAAGAGCACGTGTGGCATAGTGGTCGGAGACGCCCTGCAGCACACGTAGAATTGATGCCCGCGCCCGTGGCCCACCAAGCCTTCCATCCGTCCGAGGTCGGCAAATTGGTACCAGTCTTGTGTGGTAGGATCGCAGCAGTGGCTCGATATATCGGTAGGCCACCGCGAGTCATTGTAAAGGTCTGATATGCATTCAATCACTTCCGGCGATACTTACTGAAGTCGAATACATGGCACATCCCTCAAGGATTGATCAACGCCAATAGCCCCAATAGGCCTTATCATTTTAAACACATCAACTTAATTCGTTGCACTCATAGTTCATCGGTGGTTGTCATCAGTGCAACATCTGCAAAGCAGCTTGAGTATTAACATCCAGCAAGATGTGTCACAATCGGCGAAACTCGTTCACATGACAACACATCGATACTGTTACCATCTCCAAAAGAGTTCAACAAAAGCATTATGCACTTGCCAGACGACAACAGCGTGGACCCACATGATTTACTGATTGCAGTTCTAGTTATCTGCTACTGATAATATGACTTTACACCGAATGAAAAGCATGCTTGGAGGGCTGTGCATATAAATGCATGGTCGATGATTGGAGCATGTAACGGGACCGAGCAAGCTTGCTATCCCACCAGGGCGATGAAATGGCACCAGATTTTTCCAGCGAAAGCTGCCACCAATCCCACAAAAGCCGGCGACATCCATTGGTGAACACCTGGGAACGCTTCACCACAAATATCACAGGATTCTAAGGGTTAAGTTGATCCGCATCCAACGAGATTCGCGAAAATAAAGTCCTCAAGTTGCAGCCAAAGCGATACGGAAATTCCGAGGAGCTTCGTGGATGAAGGATACGAGACATCGAACCGAATGAAAGAAACGATAGGATCTGCAGAATATATAAAGTCGGATCACAAGTATGGATTAAAACAATCACGAAAACAAATTTTAGAAGCTGTGTAGCAATTCGTACTTTCTGCGAGGTAAAAGCTAAGCGACAACAATCAGTTTCATACGTACTAACTTTCCCGGCATTCAACTATACGATAAGATTCAAAAAAGCAGGAAATTTGTATTTCTATTAAAATATCGCCTTTGCTTCCATGTTGGTAGAAAAACGATTACATCGGTTGCTATAGTCGGTATCTCATGAGGAAGAGTGAGTGATATTTCGACAGAAAGCCCCGCATCGGAAGCCACCGATGTCATGTCACATCGTTTTTCTCAACCCTGACGTCTTCACGATATAATTCTATTGTATGACTGCATCGACCTTGACGTCAGCCAATAAAATATCGACAGCAAAAAGCGATTAGCTCCAAAAGCTCATTGCACCCAGGTTCTTATCTCTTTCGTTTCTCTTTTGCTGTAGTATGGGACCATAGGGTAAAATATAAATAATATATGATTGCCCTTTGGAAGTAATGTATCCTAGTCGTTAATCGTTCATAGAGAAATGACCACATAGCTACGAAGGGTACGTCGACACGGAATCTGAGAGACTCAATAAGGCATGATGGGGCGCTTCTGTACCTAAAACTCGGACCACTAGCGAAAAAAACATCCCTTGAAAAATCGAACGGTAAAATGATATGCAAGATGAGGTGGAAGTCTTCGTGACGTAGAAAGTCTATGGTGCGGATCACCAATTGACAATATACGTCTGAAGGTGTTAACCCCCAAAAGTTGACCCTCCAAAAACTATCTGGGGATATCGGAAATCTCAAAATCGATGATTTAACAATAGTTCGGAACTTAGAAGATATCGAAAGGTATGGGAACTCGAAAGATAGACGAAATATGAATTCAGCAAATAGCGGTGTGATTGCCGTCAGGTGGCCCGTCGTTAGAAATTTTGCTTTTTATCCAACACGTTTCTATCGCACGCATGGTGAAGTATGATGAGAAACAGACCCTCGAAGAGAACAGACAACGGTCTCCAGCACTGAGATTGGAATGAGATGAGACCCATGAAGGTTTCCTTAATCCGAATTTGCACCAAAGCATGGTTATGGTGAGTTTTGCGTCTCCGACGGATGGAATTACATAATAAGACGCCCTAAAACTTGGAAAAAAAAAGATTACAGCTTTCATGGAATCTACGAAATCCTAGAAAACCTGCAGAGCATGTATCTACAGGTCGGTAATAACAGAAGTCTAAACATACTAAACGACAACGTTTGGACCACATCGATACAAATAACATTGCAAGAGTTGAATGAGTCGAGCTATGAAATTCTCGCTCTTCCACAAGACTTACTGGAACTCCCGCTAACCAACACTACTACTTTTTTCAGAAAAAATTTCAACAACTCTTTTTCTGATGAAATCTTTAACAACTAAAAGCCCGAAAAACCGCCTTTGAATAACTTATGGACTCCTGAAATTCAGAATTTCATGTTAGCGAAGTAATTGGAAATATCCCTTGTTGACAAAGACGTGTAGATTATAGGAGCTGCTATTTTGACTAATAAAGCTGCATTCGAACAAAGTTATGGGATTATCGTGTAGAAGCAACAATTGCTTTTACATCAACCTACTTGCAGCAGATATAATGTGGAATACGGTTCGGTCCCTAATTATTTGAAGTAAAGAGCGAACAAGGAAGTGGATAGCGCAGTGGTAGTGACGTGTATCATCACAGGCACGGTGATGGCCTGACCCCGCTACGGGCTCACCAAGCCTCTCATCCTACCGGGGTCGGGAAATTGGTACTGGACTTGACCGGGAAAAGATCACTCCCAGCAATCCAAATGATAGCGCTTGAGTCCGGCTATCTCAGGACTCCACTGAGAATCGACTCAACCAGCATTCTACAACATTCAAGATGAGATGGAAATCCTCGATCAACGGCCGAACCCGAAGTTACACGTAAAAGTTGGAAGAACTTAGTGAATTCTGGATGAGAGAAAACGAATCAAATATGGGTTCTTGGGTCCGCATAGTAGACGTGAAGCAGATTCCTCCTTTTCCAGACCCTCCAAAGGGCAAGTCGTGTGCAATCTACCCAGCCAAACACCTCCATAACCTCAGCTTAGCCTCAGCATAACCGAACACCTCCGTAACCTTAAGCCACGACACCCAATTTTCGATCGCATTAGATACAAAACAGTTTTCCACACGCTCACTGTCTTCTACGGTTTTTCCATCGAGTCTTCCAAGTGGAGTCGTGAAGAGCTCAAACTGATGGGTAATGAGCCCATCTCAAGTCGGAATATTGGGCTGAGGTATTGTGTGAAATTGCGCGTCATAACGAGACATTCTTTCCTGCGGCTCATTTTTAGATTCTCGAAATTCGTCCGGAATGGTTCAAGGTTGTTACGCGTTGAAGTTCCAGATTACTGAGATTTTTTACTCTTTGTATAATGTACCAAATTTTATTTACTTCCTATTGTGAACAAAACTCGTAACCAACCTTATGTTCGCTTGGAACCCGTGATTACTCTTCCCGGCGGCTCACGTGAAATCCACCACATCCGTCGAGGGCCTCGCTTTGCCTCTCCCTCAACCAGTTTTTTACTTCATAAGAATAAAGGGGAGTAAAGTAAAATTAAAGATTTGAAGAACTAAAGAGAGTAAGTACTCTATAGTTAAAAAAAGAATAATACATAAGAATACAAAGAATTACTTGATCAATGCCGAGGTTAATAGAAAGTCGGTCGTGGAAGTTACTAATCAAAGGGTCAGCTGTATAATTAAAGACGATGTGAAAACCCAAAGTCGTCCTACCTAAATTCTCATTCGTCCCAACATACGTTTCTTTTAAATAAATATGGCTTTAAATAGATTGACATTTTCACAAAATTAATGAATACGCTCTCCAAGAAGCCTAACCCTATTTGTTCGACGGCATTGGTACCAGTTCACTCAGGGACACATAGGAGCGGTTTATGGGTGAATACATGGACGGCTCGTCCTCACTGGTTGTGCGTGACCCAGCCTACTCTCCACTTTTCGGTGTATTGCTAGTTTATCCATTTTGTTGCCCTGGAGTCCCAAGGTCAGCCTGGCCGAAGTCTGCACCAGGTCGTCACCTTCACTGGCAGTCGCTCGGCACGTTTGTGAATCAGAGGGAGATTTGCCACCATGCGACTAGTTTGGTACCAGGACGGTACTAGATCATGCTGTTGATTTACTCTTAGCTGGGTTTCCTGATGGAAGCACGAGATTCCTTCTCAGCTGGGAGACCATGCCGCTTAGCCACGACAAAGTCGTAAATTGTTGGGAGGGTATAAAATTCATCGATTTAAAATAGAAGAAAACGTAACGTTTCATCGTCCCATCGCTGTTGTATGTCTTCTTAAAGTTGTTGGTGGAGCTGCGATGAGCAGCAATAAGGGAACCACTTATTGCAACAATCGACCCAGCCAGATAACTACGCAGAAGACCTTTATTAGAAATCGACTCTATTATATAAGAAATGTAGCATTTATAGCAAGTAAAAAGAACGTATTTCCAAGCTGTTTAATCGTAAACTATATAAACCTGCTACTTGTAACACTGAAGCTAAGGTGTTTACAAAACTAGGAGCCAGGGCCAGATCGAATCGCGGTTACCTTTTTCTCAGCTAGCCTTTTTACCCTAACAGTGCTATCAGCAATCATCCGTCAACGGGAATTATCTGGGGAATACGAAATGGCATTAGATCCAGTTAAGCTGAGGCAGTATTTGAAGTCACAATCAGTCATCAACCATATGCGACTATAATCAGCTGTTCTAACCTTCCTCATTGGAAGTCATGTAAAAAAGCGGCTCTGAAGAAGGCGATACTGCCGAAACGTCACTTACTGTTGTGTTGTATTGTATTGTGTGTTTTTCTATGGAAGTAAATGTATGCTGTATAACAACCTCGCGATTGCTGAACAAGAAAACTACGCATTCATATTCCAATGCCGAGGTTAATAGAAAGTCGAACCTGGGAACTGAAATCACAATGTTTAATTTTTATTCGCTACCCATTATTTTTTTAATACTTTGCTATGAAAAAATAGTACCCAGTAGATAAAAGTTATACTTTGTGATTTCAACTAAAATTTTTGATTTGTTCAAAAGAACCAATCCTTCACAGAATTATTTAGAACAAACTGTCTCTCCAGTTTTGAACAATCGGTTGGTCGGGAACGAACGCAGGATTTTCCACCTGTATCGTTATGGTGGCATATCTCAGCTCAGAATAAAATTTAATAATCGGAACAAAATCCAATAGAAATTTTATACTTTTTAACCGAGAAACGGGTTTAGTTATTTCAATTGTTTGAAACTGTGATGTTCTGAAGGCGATGAAGTAATTGAAGGCTGTTTCGACCTCGATATCGTTATGAAACTATTCGGACACACTTCGAGATGCTTGAGAATGTGGTAGACGGTAGGCAAGAGGTCCATCGAGTATGGTGGAATGAGCAGGGTTTCGAGGTTTAGCTCGTTCGACTTTTGCAGCATTGATGATGCTATATGTGGCAGTGCCTGGTCGCGGAAGAGGAATGACCTCCTTCTGTCGACAACTGTAGGGCACAGTTAGTGAAGGTTCTAGTTCATTTCATCGATCTGAGGGATGTATTTCCTCTGAAGGATGGAACCAGCTGTGGATCATCAAATATCCGGTGTCTTTCGGTGCAATTTTACCCTGGAAAGAGCTGCGAAGCTTCATCGCCGTCCAGTCACCGAACCGATAGTCGCCGGTTGTCTTAGAGGAATCACTTATCGTTGGATGTCACAGTGCATTCGAGACACGCATCGCATTGATAACGCAGAAGAGGAGCCGACTTGTAGCATCCACTTGTCAAACGTCGGTTTTCCAACTTTCTTTAGATGCTCCAAAGCAATCGAGATGCTCACACAGAGTCCTCCTGCAAGTTCTCTAAAGGCTGTACATGTATTTGCTTCTAGCAAAGTCTTTGAATTAATTACGGTTGTCAATAGAAGAATGACGTCCATCATCTTCAAGATGGAATTCGCCACGACCAATTTTTTTCATACCAACATTGCTCTGTGAGTTCGTTAAAATTCATTGATTCTGTTCTGTTTTGAATTTGCTCAAAACGTTTTAACAACAGGAAAAGTGAGATTAATATAAATAAAGATGAAATTAGGTTCATGGGTTTTTCTTTTTTATTCTATACGAACCGTCTTCACGCATACCGCGCGGATCAGAGCGATTCTCACATTCAATTCTCGCACCCATCATCCAAAAAGATCTTACAACTTGTACGTATGGCTTCCAATGCTGCTTGAGGCTTTTCATTTCATCCTGGACGTCGCAGACGTAAAATATAAATGACGGCTCGCTGTATGGTTCCGAGACCATACGTGATGTGTTTGCCACTGTTTTCAATGTGTTACTGGGGTCCACATATAGCCACGTTAGTCTCTGCACCATGTGCACTCTCGATTTCGTCATCTGTTGTACCGTTTATTTTATACCACGATGAGTGTAATTCATCATACCGATTTCATTGACCAAGATTGCTCTGTGAGTTCGTTAAAATTTATTGATTCTATTTTGTTTTGAATTTGCTCAATACGTTTTAACAACAGGATAAGTGAGATTAATATAAATAACGATGAAATTAGGTTCATGGGTTTTTTTTTATTCTATACGAACCGTCTTCACGCATACCGCGCGGATCAGAGCGATTCTCACATTCAATTCGTCTCCTCGCACCCATCATCCAAAAAGATCTTACAACTTGTACTTATGGCTTCCAATGCTGCTTGAGGCTTTTCATTTCATCTTGGACGTCGCAGACGTAAAATATAAATGACGGCTCGCTGTATGGTTCCGAGACCATACGTGATGTGTTTGCCACTGTTTTCAATGTGTTACTGGGGTCCACATATAGCCACGTTAGTCTCTGCACCATGTGCACTCTCGATTTCGTCATCTGTTGTACCGTTTATTTTATACCACGATGAGTGTAATTCATCATACCGATTTCATTGAAGTGACCACCAATGGCCAGTACAATTAACGTTCAATAAAACCGTCTGAGAAAATGGTCTTCACCAAATTACTGGTTGTAGAGATGATTTGCGGTTGGACATTAAATGTCGTGGCCTTTTCTATTACGGCTGTTAGGCTGTTTGGTTGACGAGGTTGCAGTTAAAGTTCGGCTCGCTGTATGGTTCCGAGACCATACGTGATGTGTTTGCCACTGTTTTCAATGTGTTACTGGGGTCCACATATAGCCACGTTAGTCTCTGCACCATGTGCACTCTCGATTTCGTCATCTGTTGTACCGTTTATTTTATACCACGATGAGTGTAATTCATCATACCGATTTCATTGAAGTGACCACCAATGGCCAGTACAATTAACGTTCAATAAAACCGTCTGAGAAAATGGTCTTCACCAAATTACTGGTTGTAGAGATGATTTGCGGTTGGACATTAAATGTCGTGGCCTTTTCTATTACTGCTGTTAGGCTGTTTGGCTGACGAGGTTGCAGTTAAATTGATCTTATCAGGTTGTGAAGAAAGCGAAATTCGCCGAAAAACCGGCTGTTGCTAGTAAATAATATATGGTAACAACCTAAAGGTGCGTGTGGCGCAGTGGTCGGAAGTGCCCTGCAACACACGTGGAGTGGATCCCCGTGCCCATGGCCCACCAAGCCTTCCATCCCTCCGGGGTCGCCAAATTGGTACCAGACTTGTCTGGGAGGATAGCAGCACTGAATCGTTACATCGGTAAGCTGCCGCGAGTCATTGTAATTCCAAATATGCATTCACCCCCCTCCAAACGATGCTTAATGAAGTCGAATGCATGGCGCATCCTTCAGGGATTGATCAACGCCGAAAGCTTTATCCTTTTTTCATAGCAACAACCTCGTGTTTGCTCGTCAAAACAATTGCGAATCATTTAAGTTTAGAGAATATTTTTTAACGAATCATGCATGATGCAATATCTTTCTTTAAAAATCTGTTGAATGATTACAAAAAGTGCACCAAGACACCTCCATGCTGAAAAACGCGCAGTTGAAAGAAATGAAATGGTCATTTATGACTCATAACATGTGGGGCCCGCCGACTGAGGCGTGTGTCACATATGACTCACCTAGTCCTTAGTCTGTTACAATGAAGAATGGAAAATTTGCATTTTGAGACTATAAACATTCATATGAAGCGTCGAAAAACTACGTCATTTGACCTTTTGCTAGCCAACATCTTATCAATTCTATCGATTGAACCGTACACAACAGTTTTGGTGAACAGTAGTTGTGTGTACTCACATCACCGCTGACTAATATTCAGACCTTTTTTTCACTTCGGCGTCACTTTTTATATTTTAATGGAAATCATACCACTATCACATACTTAGTGCTATGACTATATGAGCTTAAAATTATAAAATGAACCCACCGTCCCACAGTCATCAAATGTATAACACCTGTATTTTTTCTTTGTTTGTTTGTTTTTGTCCTTTTCTTTTTGGCAGTCCAGTATTGATAAAATCGAGTGTAGAGATATGACTAATCAAGGACTTTTCATGTGTCATACTGTGAACCTTTGAATCCTCTAGAAATCCATCGTTTACCACTAACTTTAGTCATAATTCATTTTCCTGAAGAACTTCTCATGCAGTCTTTCAATGTAAATTTCCTTCCCTTGAAAATCATTTTTCATCACTACTTTATTTTTTAATTCGATTTCTTTTATTGCAAAGTCATTCCCATGTCCCAATCTACTTTACTGGTAGCATGCGAGCCAATAGTCATCTTTAGAAAAGCTATGAAAAAGTTCTTTGAAGTACAAGCTAAAGAGACATTTCGTCACATATAGAATAATTCGTCAAGTGATGATGACAAATTTTTTATCAGCAGAGTGCATTAGTATGGCTTTGCTACGGTATCTAGCGTGGAACTTTTTAGCTTCTCTCGCCGACTCTTCAAACACTGTTCACAAGTTTTTTGCTAAATTTTCTTGCGACTCTTCAATATTTTTTTGACCTACTTGGATGCCTTCATGGCCTCTAAGTCGTGAATGTAAAACTCGACGAAACCTCCATTCAAGTGACAAACTTCTAGCTGGGCAGGTTTTTTTGCTTGCCTTTAGGTCTCATGGTAATCTTGTTGAGGGCGTTCTCAAGTTATCGGTGCAACGTATTGTTGCTTACTGTTCTGTACCAGAGTGACGTTTATCGCCAGGTACTTGGGCGACTATCTATCTGTACGGCAAGGTACCTCATTCTAATGAGGTGATAAGCCATAGAGTTAGGAATACATTACTAGAATGGTAACATTCGGGTGCCCCGAATTTATTATTATTGGATTTATAACTTCATTATTTTTGTATATTTCTTGGAAATAAGTCTGTTTTCTGCTATAGTTTTATATATGATTGCAAATCTCATTTCATGCACTTTCGCTGCGTATGATTCAATTTATGGGGCGGATAATACAGTTGTAGTGATATCCGTCATCACGAGCATGCTGCTAGTTCCATTCCGCTCCCGGCCAACCAAGCCTTTCATCCTTCCTTGGTCAGCAAATGGGTACCGGAGTTCTCTAGGAAAAAATTACTCTCCGCAATCCATTGGGAACGCTCTAACCCGGCTATCTCAGGACTTCTGGGAGAACCACTCGACCAGCATTCTACGACATTCAAGATAAAATGAAAATACTCAAGCAGCAACCGAAGCCACGCGTAAAAACTTGGAAGACCTTCGTAGACGATGGATGTGAAGAAAAGAATTGGACGTGAGAAGTGCTGGGATCCCCCCAGTAGATGTGAAGGCGGATCAAATAAAGTAAAATGAAATAAAATAAATGAATGAATTTTAACACAACTTCGTCTTTGACAGATTTTACAAGCTAGAGGTCTGCATGTCAAGACGGCAGTACCGATCAATCTACAGCGAATGAGCAGTGCAACATTGATTGAGAAAGTTTTGTTGTGGAAAATTCCACGTTGACGGTGCGGAAGGTAGCAGACGTCCTTCTGCTATTGATGGTGATGAACTGAAGGATTTTGTGCGATAGCATACAGACACAGCCGTTCGAGAACTTGCAGAAGAACCCATTTTAAGCACCGAGCTTTTCAAGGGAACTGACAAATCAAAAAATCTTTTGAAATGGATACGAACGAAGTGAATGATAATCAACGAAATCGCCGTTTTGAGGTTTCGTCGGTGCTGCTTCTCCTCAACCAGAACAACTTCTTTCTCGGCCGTATCCTGACGTCGGGAAATGGATCCTTTATAGAAACCGGCGACGATCAACTTACTGTCTGGACCTCGATCGAGCTTCGCAGCTCTTTCGAAACCCGAAATTGCACTGGAAGTCGTGCTGGCGGTTTGTGGTGGCCTATAGCTGGCCTGATTGATCAGAGTTTCCTGAATCATAGTGAAACAATCATGAAAGAAAAGTACGCCAACAGAATAGACGCAATGCGGAACAAATTTTACAAAGGTTGAAGAAGAATGCCTGTGAAACTCTGTCTCATATACCATTACCAAATTGGCAAGTGTCCTCGCTTACTTACTACCACTTTTTCAATGATCTCGACAATTTTCCATATGAGAGATGCTTCAGAAACCAAGCCGAGGCCGAAACTTTTTCAGTGACTTTATTGCCCACAGACCTCCAGAATCTCATGGAACCGATAAAAGTAGTCCTTCCTTATTTCGGCTAATAGTGTTTGTCCTCACCTGAGATATGCCAATTTAAAAATATAGACCTATATTCGACGTTCGAGAGAACACTTCCAGAAAACCTAATAAATGGTTCCTCATGTGGCAATCTTTAAGTGCCACCCATGATTTTTTTTCGATTTGACCGGAAAGCATTTTAATACAAACTATTGAACGCTGAACATAAACGTGACCATTCATACTTTTCATAATCAACCATCTTTTGCTATCGGTCTTAATAATCGGTATCTATTTTAGACTATTTAGCCCACGCAAGGTTAAAAAAGATATTAAAATTCAAGCTCTTGACGTATTTTTCTCCAAATTGTTAAGTATCGGTCTATTTTTTCAAAAAGTGGACTGCATGGTTGTCAAGATGGTATGGGATCTCGAATGCCTGGACAATGAATTTTGTACTGACATGCCGAGATGTCCGTGATAATCGTTATCAACACTGACTCTTCCCACTTGATAATTTGGAGATAAATCCCCGTTTAGTAAATGAGGAGTTGGGATTCTGACCTTAGCTAATGTTAATTACACCTTTTAATGAATTAATGTTAGCTGCTTCGCAGTTTTAGTGATTTCACCAAAACATGAATCTTAATCGAGTTTAAAATCATAATTGTAGACGGTCTTACCACATATTTCTTTTCCTTTATTAGATGTGAGAAAGCTTGTTAACGACTTGTCAACGAAAGTAGAGTTCAGGGTCCTATTTTTCTAGAAAGGTTCAGTCAGTATTTTATTGGGCACCGAGTTGAACCATTGTGACCAGTGACCATACATGAGTAAAGCTATTTTTCTAATGAGCTATTTGCCCTCCACATTATTAATGGTCGAAAGAATACTAGTCATTGAGTGCAACTAATATGAATAGGTTACTTTAACAGCTGCCACACAATATTGACAGAATAAGGTAGGATTATAGTGATTTTCTAAGAAATCCGCTATTTATTTTAATTCTCCTCGTTGGTGAGCGTTTAAAAACTTTATTCGGATTTCGCTAAGGAGTCTTTCATGGCAATAGTCAGTTCAGGAAATGCGACTCATCGTTAAAGTGTTGCTTGCCATAGTGGCCTCCATCGAATCGGCTAAAGTACTATTCATGCCGAGTACGCTCTATCCGATGCACAGTTACACGATGAAGCATCTGGCGGACGAGCTTGTGCACAGAAATCACCAAGTCACATGGTTGGAGTACGGCCCAGTCCAAGTAGATTTTATTGCGTTGTTAAACATACCTGTATGAAAAGTCATCCATCTGGATGCGGCGAGATCATGAGCCACTATTAGTCGGGTCCCATAACGATTTCCGTTTGACCGGTAATTTACTAGTTTCACCAAATGTTCTGCTCCTGAAGTTTCAAAAGCAGTTCTGCGGTTTTCTGTAGCCGTCACCATTTTTCGGCCTGTGATTCGATTGGTGTCAATGGTTACAGGTTATATTTTAGCTGCGCTTCCGGAAAAAAAATCTCAAAAAAAATTCGAAGAGGAAAGAGGTTCTCAATGGTCGTTGAGCACTGCTACTACTTGGGTCACGTTTCATTACGATGTCTATAGTGGGTAGTATTTCAGACAAAAACATCTCTAGCCAAAGGCATAAAACGGGTGTATTGGCCAGTGCAGTTTGATAACCAAGTCTTCAACGAAATTTTCGTTCATCTAAACCACTCCACTCATTATGAGGTAAGCAATAAGTACTGTTTTATCCTAATCATTCACCATCTTCTTTCCTCTCGTTGGCGTAAATGGCCAGTGTGGCTCTGAGGAAAACAGCTAGTGAAAACACATAAAAACTTGCATTGTATAAAATATGGAAACGCTTTTTTTTCCTGTTTCTACATCTGTTCTAGATTTGGAATCCCAATTTTGAATTGCCTAACGAGCGTACAACAGCTTGGTTGGCTTCGGTGAGATTGTGTGATTGTCTTCTCACAAGAAGCAAGGCGAAATTTGACGACATGGTTAAAGAGAGGTAAGACACCTTGTTGGAAGGAGAAATCTGTGCTCAGGCAGAGCTTAGAACAAATCAAAAAATAGTCGACGTCATCGGAAAGACGGAGCTTCTTTGGGTCTAAAAGGTTTTCTTTTTCGTTTTAGAGTATTTTTGATGCAAAAATCACAGTAAAACGGTAGATCATCAGAGAATGAAGAGCGCGAAAGAGCCTACAGTCAAGCAGAATTGAATTATACCATAATTGTGTACTTACAGTACTATCTACCGTAACTTAAATTTATCAAAGTACAGAATGAGGTGAATCGGGCACGTGTTGTGCACTTACCGTGTCAAATGTCGAAACCGAGGTGTATCAATAGACAAAGGATTAGCACTTCAGGTTCGATACAGTAGTCGTTGATGACCTCTACAATCCATGTGGATTATTGATGGTTGCTCTAAAAGGTAGATTTCAATTTATCATAGCTTCTTCTTCTATGGTACTTTTAGAGAAAAAAGACAAGAAAAAGGTCCAGGGAAAATTGGTGGCTATCTCATAGTGCATTATTAGGCTTGAATTCTTCTTTTTTAGCTGTTTTATTTCTATTCCAGGGGTGGGTAACACAGTGTTGGTTCTGTCTTTTTTCACGAACACGATGCTGGTTCGATCTCGTCTTCGGCTCAGCAACTCGTTTATCGTTCGAAGCTAGGGAAATTGGTACCAGACTTGTCTCGAAAAGTTGCTCTCTGTAGTCCAAGTGGAAACGCTCTAGTCCTGCTAATCCGAAATTCGAGGAAGAATCCATTTAACTAGCATTGGACCACATTCATTGAGTGGGCGACAATCCTCTAGCATCAGCAGAACTCACATGCGGAATGCTCGAAGACCTTTAGAAGTGATGGACGTGAGGAAGCAAATTGAATGCGAGATGTTCTAGGATCCACACTACAACTGTGAAGACAGGCCGTGTAAAATAGCACTCATTCCAAGTCCAGAAGCATATTTAAGGTCTAAGTGGAAAATGCTAGTGATTCTAACGAATTGCGTTCACAAGAGCGGCTTCTATGGAGCCTAATGCAGTTTTTCATCATTTCTTTGCTGTTATACATCTATAAAAGCTCTAATAGAGCTATTCTAGGACTTCAAAGGAAATGAAACAGACCAAAATTCCGCGACTTTCATTGGGAAAACACAGTTCTGACATGGCGGCTGAACCAACACTCAAATTCGAAGACTTTGGTGAATCACGGGTACTAGATAACGAGCTGACTCAAGGAAAAGGAACGGACCGTTTAAGACGTCATTTAGGTTTACATTAATAAAGGAATGAAACAAAGTTGACTGCTTCCATCTGAGAATGTGGACATCTTTGGCGAATTTCATGATCCCAGCACAACCCACACCTTTTTGGCATTGCATTGCGACAATCACCTAACAACATCATTGATATTTATCATTCCGTGTTTGACAACGATTTCTAGGCGTCAGTTATCTTTCTGGCAGACTTCAGAGCATCTCACCACAACCTACTTCTTCCGTATGCGTGGTGTCTCATATAATTTTTTTCTCTTTTCATTGAAGGTTGTCTGTATCTACACATGGGACGTGGTCACCTTAATTCAGAATGAATCCATTTTGATTCGTTTCGCATCGTTCAAAAAAGCTCGACAATAACTGAGTCTTCTTGCAGGGTATTTCTAGTGTTAAACGTTTTAAAACGTCACAGAGCTATGTGAACACAGGCTCTGTTTTAGTGATACTCAGAAAAAAGACGGAAATAGAACGAAGGATAAAGTTGGCAACCAAAACTCATTCCTTCTTGCCATTTCGATCTCCATTTCCTGTGATTGTGATAGGGTGGCCATGAAAGAGAGAAAAAATTGACAAAGCAATCTTGACATTGCGATGCGGTCGCCATGATATCTCGGTCCATGTGTAGATCAGGTCCACTTCCAAGAGGTTAAGAGAAAATAGTGTGGTGTTTTTGTTCACACTATCGAAGACTTTTGTCTTTGAAGAAAATCACAAAGATCTAGGATTCGTCCCTCAATTTTTTTGCCTTAACTATTTTTGAAACTTTATAGGTTCCGTATATATATACTGGAGCATGACTGCACTTCGGACCGAATCCGCATGGGCCAATCAAAGTCCATCACCTCCGAGTTACCTCCCAGTGCACGGCACTAAGTAAGGAATAGCCCAACTGCAGGAAAATAGTAATACTACAAATCACAATGATAAGAGTAGTGATATAACTCTAATAATTATCACAAGTAACTCTTAGAGTTTATGCATGAAGATTTCAATATTGATATCTCGCTAATGCAAAAGAAGGCTTTGATGGAAATAAACCAAAATTTCTTTCCGGTGCTCATGAGTCACGCACTGCACCAGTGAGGTCCTTGGTTTGCGCTTCTCTCAGCGATTTCTATCTAACATTGCCATTAGCAATCACTTGTCAACGGGATTGGTCTAGGGAGCACAAATCTATTCTACAGTCCAAGTCTTGCAAATATGTTAGCATCATAGTGTTTGCATTTCACATCGTACCCTGCTGTGAAAAATAATAGTAAGAAGTAAATAAAAAGTCAACATAGTGATTTCGACGAAGGCATCAAGCATGTAGCACAGTATTGATTGTTGACACATTCCAACGCCAGAGGGTCACGAAATCTTTCATCCTACCGGGGATAAAAAATTGGTAAAAGACTTTTCTGGGGAAATTGCGACACTGACTTCATTGGTAGGCAGGTCACCGCCAGTCATTGTATAGATCAGATATGCATTAATTCACCTCTATGAATCGTAATAAAGTCAATGACATGCACATCCCTTCGGGTTCGATCAATGTGGGACGTTTTATCCTTTATTTTCTTATCGTTTTAATGAATTTAGCAATTCGCAATGAGTTTTTTAATCTCTTAAAACAAATTTTTATCACAACTGAAAGACAGTCATCCAGACTCACCGAAGAACTCTCTTTCATTGAACGAACATACAATCTCGCTTCATATCTTCGTGCTTTATATATTCATCAAGTCATCATCTTAACACGTATCGATGCAGTTTTTCAGGTAAGCGGCTTGGTACTTGAAGAATTTTTATCCGTTGCAATGACCGATTTTTGTGAATTTCTAAATAATCCTCTCTGAAAAGGCTACTACAACTTGGTCACTGTAATCCCAAATTCTTGGGATCGGTGGACCTTTGGCAATAGCGTGGCATTTGCAACTGTACACATCATATCAGCGAGCCCTGTCGGTAGCGATTACTACAGGTTTTTTCTTCCGATACTCAGCGTTGCACTACCATCAAAAGTCGTCCAGTCAACAACAGTATTATCCGCTCTTTCGTCGATATCGAATGATTTGATGGAGCACTAGCAAATTTCCCACCTATCCATGTAAAATGTCAAAGTTGGCGATCAGCTTCTGCTCAATCGACCCATGCAGTGAGCTTGAGGTTGGTTTGGTCGATGGTCTTCTTGCTATGCGCCTACATCTTGTCGTGGATTGTCGAGATCCACAGCTATTCCACGATGTCATCACTATCTATGAATAAATTTTACGACGCAGCAGCTTCTAAAAGAAGTTCATCAACACGTAACTCAATGGTCAATGTCACAAAGATGATATAGCAATGATGTTCCACGACTCTAAACGTTGCCATACATTGCAGTGATTGATTTTGTTTGCTATTTTTTGAACGATTACAACAAATCCAGAAGAAGTGGAAAGTGGACTGATCAACGTGGAATGTGTGGAGAAATCGAAAGTTCAAGACAATTTGAGTAAATGTTCATGTACTTTGAATTGGAAACCGTCTTGACCTTTAGTCAAGCTGTGACGGAGCCCATTGACGAAACATCTTCATCTTGTTGTCAAACTGGTGACATCGCTAACGATCTATTCTATCTTTGTGATGATAACGCTATTAAGGGTTAGTTGGGAGTAAGTAAGGTATCTCCAGTTCCCAAAGTTATCTGGGCATGTCTGGCGTTTGGGGTAAATGCTACAGGTCAAAATTGAAAGAAGCAGTTATGTAAACGGAACAAATGCTTTGAAGCACCTCCTGTATACATAAACAGCCAACTCATCCTTTAAAAACAAAAAAAGGTTCTGATTTAGTGAAAATTTTCGAAAATCGCGATGTGGGAAAGTTTGCCCTATGAAAACAGCTTTACGTTACGGATATATAAGAACTAACGATCTATTCTATCTTTGTGATGATAACGCTATTAAGGGTTAGTTGGGAGTAAGTAAGGTATCTCCAGTTCCCAAAGTTATCTGGGCATGTCTGGCGTTTGGGGTAAATGCTACAGGTCAAAATTGAAAGAAGCAGTTATGTAAACGGAACAAATGCTTTGAAGCACCTCCTGTATACATAAACAGCCAACTCATCCTTTAAAAACAAAAAAAGGTTCTGATTTAGTGAAAATTTTCGAAAATCGCGATGTGGGAAAGTTTGCCCTATGAAAAGAGCTTTACGTTACGGATATCCAAGAAAAAAAAGGCACCTAGAAAATGAAACGTATCTTGGAGAGATGAAAAACGTCTAGGTGATAACCTAGCAAATTTTCCAGTTATCGATCGACTGCTGATTTCTCTGAGATCATTCCAGAAACACTATCCGGGTGTGGCGACAGCGTTCGACATCGAACGAAATGCGTCCATTAATTTTGTGAACAATCCACCAATTTTCGATTTTGCTCGGCCATACATGCCGAGGGTTAATTTTGTCGGAGGGCTTCATTGCAGAAATGCGACCGCCCTTGGAGGGGTTTGTTATTATTACAGTTTTTACTAGTTGTAGCCATTTGTTATTAACATTTATTTCTATTAATTTTTTATGGTTATTCTTTTTTCATGTCAGGCTATCATATGACACACAATCATAAGAATGCTGAGACATGAACAAAACTCGAAACCTTAGATGGGCTTCGCACCGGCGATTACGCTTTCCGGATGCTCACGTATTATCCACCACACCAACCGAGGCCCTTTCTTTGTCTTTCTTCTGGACATTGCTTTTCTCACCGGTGCTATCAGCAATTACTCATCAGCGGAATACTCTGACGAACACATATCGACATTGACCTCACTTAAGCTGAAGTTGCACTCGAAATCACAGTGTCGTAACTTTTTATCCGCTGCTTTTTTTTACTTATTTAAGTTTTTATTATCTATTTCCAACCTTTATTCATGAGCTTTAATGTTTGCAGTAATTTTTTGCAGTCTGAGAAACACTGCTTAAGGCCCTGAATGATTTTGTGACCGCAGCATCCGATGAAGACGGTTTCGTGCTAATCACAACTGGCTTCACAGCACAATGGGCAAAGGCTCCACAAAGAATCAAAGTAAGTGCCAAGTGAACTACAGCTACTTGAGCTTTCCATCTATAGGCATCTTTAAGAAATGAATTAGTCTTTATTTTTCTAGCCGATTTACTACTTAGTGTATTTAGTCATTGTTCAATAAAATGTCTATTGAGGTGGTGCGAATATCCTTAAAGCTTAAATACCTATTTCCTTGGACACTTGAGAGCACAGTCATCACGAGTGCTGCGAACCGCAACACATTCTCAGTTCATTCCTTAGTCTCGTGGTCAAAGACCGTGGCGGTGGTTAGTCTTGAGTATGGTGTTCCAGCCAGTACCGAATATGTAAGGATATCACACAGTAATCTGTAGAGCTTCAGCAGCTGCGAGAACAACTGATTTGTTGACTATAAAGACGTCCGCCCATTTCCCCTTGAAGCTCACCTTCATGCACAATTTCTCTTTCATATTTTTCTTTTTCCTCACTGAACATCTAAGATAAACTCACTAGACCTACCTTTCAATCAGACAACCATCCATTTCAAGTTGTTCACCATCGCACCATTTATCTTTCATGAAAGCTTTGTGTTAAAGTTTCTATCAAACATTCTTCATGAGAAGTCATGAAAGGTTGTATGGCTAGTTAGATAAATATTTGGATGATCACATGGAATAAATGTCTTACCACAACTTCTACGGTTTCTCTCGCTCGTCAGTTTTTCCGGTAACCTGAGGTAACCTTGCCATGGCCTTCCTAGTTCATCACCACAGAGAGTTATTGGACTTTCGAACCCTTGTATTTCAACCTATTAGTTTGGAAGTGTTGCGCGTGAAATGGCATCTAATTTTAACAGATTCCATATAGGCCTCGTGGCTTGGTTTTCTGATTATTCAGGTCTTCGGGTAACTTAGAGAACCTAAGGGTTTAGTTATCTCTAACAATGAAGTTTTTTAGAATTCTTAGTATGAATTAATGGCATAGTTAATAAAACTGCCGTTTAGCCTGCGCGAATGGAGCAGAACATAAATTCTCTCATGCATAGATGCTTCGTCCTTAGTAACCAGATTTGGAAATTCTAATCGTAGCATAAATTCCTTGACTAGTAAAAATTGAAAGATTTCCTAGTGGGACATGAAGTAATTTGAAGAAATTCATCATCGCCATGAAAGCCCTACTCGACTTGCTGGTATTCGCTTTCCATCTGTAACTTATTTTCAAAATTACCTCGATTGTCCACTCTCATGTGTCTTGCAATCGTAAGCGCTTAGTCTACTCGTTTAGTTGTTTCGCTACAGTTGTTCATAAAAGTGGCCGGATTGATATCTGGATTCAGCTACGATTTTGGATCTGTCGTCTTCTTTTCTCATTTACATGCTGAGTGTTGGTCGAACGTACTCACTCATGAAAACCTTGGATAGTCGTGCTAAGACGTTTCCATACTTTCACTAAAGGCGGCCTATTAGCGTCGTGGATCGGGAGTAGGCTTTCTGCCTTAGGATTCTTCGATTAGAATTCTTCAAACGCGTCGGCAATACGTGTTATTAGCCTAGTGGTCGATCGAATATGTAGAAAACAAATCTTAACTTTTCCTAAGGATTTTTATAGCGTGAAGATTTTGTTCAGTATCTTTTCTGTAACGAGCTTTTTTAAGTGTATTTGGTTCCAGGATATCTATTTGAGCGCATTTAAAGCCTATCCTAAAGTGCAATTTATCTGGCAGTATGACGGTACACCGTTTAACGCCGAACCCTCCAACGTTTTCACTCAAGCATGGCTTCCACAACAGGATCTCTTAGGTGGTTAAATGATTTTAGTCAATAAAATAAACATAAAACGTAGAAATAGGCTTCTGAAGCTCAAAGCCCATAACATAAACGTGCACTATTCGCACTCTACCCATCAGTTTGAACATGCTGCAAGGCAGTAAAGCCTACTCTCCCCCAGAACCTTGAAACTGCTATCAGACTTGTCGGGGAAGGGCGCACTCATATGCAGAAAGACCGGCGACTTTATGTGGTCGAGATTTGTGAACCCTGTAGTAGAGGTGTTCTAGGATTTTAAGAAGGGACAACTCGACCAGTACTCAACGATTACACAAAAGAGATTTCTTAACTAGCAACCGAACCCACGAACAAGTCTGGAGACTGTCGTCGATGAAGATTGTGAGATAACTATGCGAAAAAAAGACATTCGGGAAATTTTTTAATTGAGGGTCATATAAACGAATAAATCAATAAAAGAGAAGGTGTAATCTGAACATGACTACACTTTATGCCAATTTTTTGACTGTAAATGCTAACGAGGCCGCATATCGCGCAGTGGTCGAGGGCGCCCTGCAACGCACTTGGCACATCGCACCTCAGGCTCACCAAACCTTCTAACACTCCGCGGTCCGCAAATTGGTACAAGACTTGTTTGGGAGAATGGCAGTACCCACCGGCTCGATGCAACGACAGGCCACCGCGAGTCATTTTAAAGGCGAGATATGCATCCAATCACCTCCTACGATGCCTGTTGAGGTCGAATCCATGGCGCATTCCTCAGGGATTGATCAACACCAACAGCTTTATCCTTTATCCTCTGTAGATGTTATCTAATATTCTCACCTCAGGGTGCATTTCATTGTGTTTTTCAGGTTTTACTTTTGCCATAAATTCTCATTCTTGATCTAGTCGATAAGAATGAGTGGGCTTTAATTCTTTTTAGTGATTCTTTCCAATGCACATGTTTTAATCACAGAGATTAAGGTCATCCAAAGTGTCGCGCTCACATTACTCATGGCGGAATGAACAGCGTCATAGAGTCGGTATGGCATGGTGTTCCAACCATCGGCGTTCCACTTACTGTTGCTGGTTCGTAGCGGTGCTTTTTTTGTCGACTTTTCTTACAACTTCAACAAGTATTTTTTAGCTCTTGAATTTTTGATGGTTTATTTTGGCTTAATAGTTTTCCGAGTTTCTGTCATTATTTCGCTTCATTTTTTTCCATTAATAAGCTGCAACCAAAGAAGCATTGTTTTACTAAGAAACATACGTGACGATTTCTTCTTTTTGTTCGTTTTGTTTTCACATTCTCTTTGTCTTTTTCTTTAATTATTTTCTGTTCGTTGACAGCATTCTGCAGTATACAATAAGTGTATCACAAGCAGAACTCATGCTCACTTGATTATTGATGAGTGCTGTTTTTGATTTCCCATTGGATACATGGATACCTGAATTTGGTCCACCCTTAAGAAGGATTGTGCAGTCCCTAGCAGCATTTAGTTAGTTTGATCCACATTTTGTTAACTAAATAGGATGTATTGGAGTGCCAAAATTGGTGTTTCTAGGCCTAACCATGTGGTCACCACAAGTAGTGGATGGTCTATTTCTATCTTAAAGATATTTGCTGTCATGCAACTAGATTTCCTAAAGGAGACAAATCCTGACATTAGTTTACAGACAGAGCTGGGCTTCTTGGTCGAGTTACTGTTCAGCTTTAATTATTAAATCTCGGGACGAACACACACTGCGCTGCATCGAAATTATACACCCGGATCCGGCTGCAGGAGCAAGTTAATAGATTATTGAAGAAAATAACTATTTATTTCAAATAAATGTCATATTGATTAAAAAGGCTACTCACCGTGCTGTTACAAGTGGGACTGGTCCACGCGTTGTTTACGTGGGGTCGCGAGTGAGACCCATCGAGGGGTCAAAGTATCATTTTGAAATAAGGCGCCAGGTCACGTGTGATAGTGAGGGATTCGTCTTTCTGGTCCATCTTTGGAGCTTTGAAATTTATCCAAAACACCTCAATAGTCTTGCGCGTTGATATTTTCTATTACTGCGCTAGGATCCGCACAGTCACTTCAAAATCGTCGCCATTGTGCTTTTGTTCCCTGTGTTTATTTAGAGTAGTACTTTGGCGATCTTTCACTTTCCCATGTAGGTGTTCTTTCATGCGGACACAAAATGGTCTACCCGTTTCCTCAATATATTCCTTACGGCATGCGTTACATGAGATCGAATATATTATACCTGAACTCATACATTCCCCGTCTCTCCCGTTAGGACGGACAGATCATAAAATTTTCTGAGCTGCACAAACGATCATGGAGACGGTTGTGAACTAACTGACGGCGTAGGGTATTGGGTGCGAAGTCAATAATCGCCACATAATTTTCCTTAAGCGTCTCTTAAGAGCGTAACTTACTACTACTTACTACTGCTAGTAAAAGTGATATTGTCGTTGTTGTTGGGCGTAACCCCGATCATTGTGCGGGCGGCCCGACTTACCCACGCACTGGCTCGAACCGTCTCTGTGGCTACCGAGTTTCTCGGTACCCTACTTATCTGGAGCAAACTGACTCCTTCCAATCCATGAGGTAACGCTGCAGCACGGCTATTTCAAGATTCAAAAGAATCGACTTGGCTAGCATCCAGCGAAATTCATAGAGAAGACGACAGTGCAAGGCACCAGCTGAACACACGCGTGAAAAGCTTGAGAGCCTTCGTGGATGGTGGGTGAGAGGAAGCAAATCGAATGCACGAAGTGCTGCATAGTGTGAGACACATTGTGTCGGGTCAATAATGAGAAAAAATCTGAAAATCATTAATGTTGTTGTGATTCACTTACACTCGTATTTGGTCTTTAATTTGCCGTTAAAATAATAAATAATTGACGAGGAAAACTGAAGTTTTATCAGAAAAGAATCGAGAGTTTATTTTTAGGACACGACAATTTACTTCGGATCAGCGCTCGAGGCGCAGGTATTCTTATCCCGAAAGCAGAGTCCAGCGCTGAAAAACTCATTTGGGCGCTGCGGGAGATTCGCAAAAACAAGTTGGTATATTTGAATTTGTTCCAAAAGTCAAGATTTCGTACTTATTTAAAGGTTCGTTGCGAATGAAATTTGATAACCAGCAGTATTTAGTTTAACACACGAATAAACAAGTAGAAGACCAGAAGAATAAAGAGGTGGTAGTACCGGAAATGTTTAATAAATCCCTACATTGTTGCAATCCATTGACTGATTCGAACGAGCTTCAGCAGATCCACCATTTCCTCTGCCGTTGGTATGATGTACCTTGTGACTCAAGTTTATAAGAGAACCGGGAAGAGCACCACCAATCATATTTTATATGGGGAATCATTATTTATGTTGTTTCTGGTGTGCTAATATCAGCACATTGGTCACTTGGGCTGATTTTTATAGGAAGTGGGTGAGCCACTTATCTACTTTGGTTCTCTCCTAATAAACGTGTAGCCTACGTCTCACGGGCCACTCTGAACCGTTTCTAATCTTCTTTGATTTGATCGCATGATTTTGGTTCAACAGACGAGCAGAATTCCTTTCTCAAACAGGCACGTGTAACGAATATATAGGGGCTATAAGTTCATTCAGAAAATCAGAAGTGGAGAGTTCCACATCTGCAATTTATCTACGTTTATCTCTCCATCAACTGTGCTAGAACTCTTCTTCTAGCATAGTAACCCAGCTCAAACGCATAAGATGAATGACGTTCGTGTGGGAGTGGTATATTCAGCTCTAACCGCTTTTAAAAGAGATCTTTATTCTCGTGCTAGTGGACAACTTCACACAAGCTTACTTCACCACCGAAGAATAGTAGAAGATTCTCCATAGTCGATTTCGTCGAAGAGTTTGGTCTTCAAATTGTTCACTAAGAATATTCTACCAATTAAACCAGTAGGGGTATGGCAACAACTATTTTGTCAGAAGCAGAAAGCCATAGCCAAAGAAAGAGTTTTCTTTTTTACGAATGTCATTGAAAAGTAGCAGAGTCAATTCTCCTTTGAATCTTTTGGTAGCTTTGTAAGAGCGTTCTTGTTCAACTTTGAGGGAATGAGTTGAGCGCAAACAAGTCTGGAACCGTTTTCCGAACTCTGAATAAATGGAAGGCTCGGTGAACTCGTGGCGATGTCGAACCGGCACGAGGCTCGTAATGGAGTGATGTTGAACGCTATTTATTATTGCTATGCTTTACTCGCTTTCAATGGTCTTGCCAATAAAGCATTGAAATTCTAGGGGTACCCACGATAGAATTCGATGAAATAGTCCTTTTTTACAGATACAAGAAAGAGATGTTATCCTTCCAAGACATGGTCCGTGACGTACCGTACACGGAGCTCGCACATGCGGCGTTCTGGGTTGGATTCATTGAACGACATCAAGAGGTTGGTTTTTCATATTCCTCTATCTGCTCATTGATTCATAGATTCACTGTTTTTTTTTCTAAACACATAAATATATCCTACCTATAGATTAGTTTAATTGGCGGAGGACACCATTGTAATTGAATAATTCTCTTGGTTTAAGACAAGAAAAAAGGATAAAACTTTCGGCGTTGATAAATCCCTGAGAAGTACGCCATACATTCGACTTCATTAAGCATCGTTTGGAGGTAATTGAATGCATATCTGGCCTTTACAATGACTCGCGGTCGCCTACCGATGTATAGAGCCAGTGCTGCTATCGTCTCAAACAAGTCTGGTACCAATATGGCTGGGATGGCAGGCTCGGTGTGCCATGGGGCGGAGATCGATTCCACGTGTGTGTTGCAGGACGCCTCCGACCACTTCGTCACACGCGTCCTCTAGTGCCAAAGTAGTGATTTAGATTTGAAGTAGACTGCCACTAGACAAGTGATCGGTTTTGATCATTCGTCTAGTGGCAGTCTGTTGAAAGAGAGAGTACAGTTGCATTGAGTTCAGAACTGTCGCATAAATCCAGTGAATGTTACTTTTTAGGTGCCACATGCACGTTCTGGAGCCGACAAGCTGAATGTCTTCCAGTATTTCCTTGTTGACGTCATATTGTTTCTGATATCTGTTCTTTTATTAATTTTCGTGGCACTCTACTTTATAACAGCTACCAGTTACAGAATTATTAAGTATATTTTATTGTTAGTATTTCGCAGAACGCCATCAACATCCGAAAAACGATTTTATGCCAAGAAAAACAACTGAAGTGCTTCACCTACCAATCGTCACTACAATGCTTCGCTTGTAGCTATCAGATTTATTGAAAACTAATGACCATTTTTGTCATGTTGACATTGCAAACAAATCTCGTATTAAATATTTTAAATCTTGCCGTAGATCTTGTAATTATTGATCAGATTTCCATCTTTCTGTTTGTGCTGTTGAGGCGTTTGACCTAGTGAGTTGCGTATAAGTGTTCCCTTCCAGGCTCTGAAGAAGGCGATTCTGCCGAAACGTCAGCTACGATTGTTTTGTATGTCTGTTTTTGTATGGAAGTAAACGTATGCTGTTTAGATCCTCGCGATTGCTAAGAGAGAAAACGACGAATTCATAATTCAATGCCGAGGTTAATGGGAAGTCGACCCTGGGAACTGTTACAAGATTGATTTTACAGATTCAAATCTCTATGTTAACTGAATTTTCAAAGCTGTAGGATCCTAGCAAAACTGCATTAATATTTGTAATCTTAATCCACAAATTTCCGGAAAATGATGATTGTGCTGGGGCCCACCCAACTAATGATGACGGGTCGTTCAAGTATCAACTAGGTATAAAGGTACTATTAAATATTTTTCCTGGGTACTATTCAATATTTTATTTGCTCCAAATATTGTTGATCCTTTTAATTTCAAAGTTCAATTCTTTCCAAGCAACATACCACATGGAACTTCTTCTGAAGTTCACTTCATAGTGACTGCGAGTTGGATGAAATGATGATTTTCTCAAAATATGAAAATTGTATTGGTTCTGTTCATATGTTGGAAGCTGGACATAAAACAACGGTCACAGCTTGAAATGCCCAAAGCGTTGGACAGGAAATAGCTTCTGAAAGCTTAGAATGCAGATGATTCACATGGATTATCATTGGAGACATGAACCTTCGTGATAGAGATCTTCGAGTGGTCGAATCAGCAACTGGCATCGGCAATGTCAAGACAATGGTTAGTAACCCGCTTGTCCAAAAACTACTAGAAGTCTAAGTTCAATACCAATTTCTGCTCCCCAGATCAGTCTCGCTGACAGGTGACTGCTGTTAGTGCTGTTAGATAGAAAACTAGCTAAGAGAAAGGTGAAAAGTAAGACCGGCATGGAGTGTAGTTAACACATTAACTCTCGGAAAATCAGAAGCGGATTTGATTCGCATCGCATGGGCTGCGTCCGGGGAGTTTTTCAAATATCTCAGCATCATTGTGGTTGAACAACAAGAAGAAGTGTAGGAGAATCAGATATTGCTTCAATTCCCAAGACCTGCCTACACTGATCAATAAGTTTGTTTTTTCTTCTCGAACAATCATGTGTTTGGTAATGTAAAATAGGTAGCGCCGTGGTTAGGAGTGCTATCGACCAGCAAAAAACGGCGCTATTCGACTCTTCTCATGTTGTCCTCCAATCCACACGGGTACTCCTTAGCCCGGCTATCTCCAACAGTGCAGGGAAAATCGACTTGACGAGCATTCTACGACATTCATGAGGAAAACGGAATCGTCAAACAGAAAACGAAACAACACGCAAAAAAATATTCGAGGACCATTGTAGACGATGACAGCGTGGAAAACGAATCGAATGCGAGAAGCGATGAGATCCGCCCAGTAGGTGTGCCGACAGGTCATGTAAAATGTGAAGTGTAAGCCAAAAAATTGTGACAAACGAGAAGTAGTCCTCAACAACAGACGACCTACAGCAGTGAGATTGAAAGAAGATGACACTCCGTTGCAGTTCCCAAGGTCGAATTCGCATCAAAAAATGGTTTTGACGAGTTTTCGCTTTTAGCACGTAGAATTATCTAATAAATCATCTCGAATCTTAGAAAAACTACCACAAAAATTGCTGCCTGTGTACCTAGAAATCCCAGAAGTGAACTTCAACCCTTTTTAAAGGGAACCCTGAGAGCATTTGTCCCACAGATAATGATGCAAAGGATGAATGAACCGATCTGTTAAATCTCCCTCACCCACCGTACTCATCAGAGCTCCAATTAACCTGATATACACTTTTCAAGCTATTTGCAACGACCAGACCACAGCTAAAATTACCTTCGAACAACTCATTGCATCTTAAAACCAAGAAGTATATGTTGCTGAATTATGTAGTTTTTCCATTGACAAGCTAACACGAGTGTGATAAAGAACTTTACTCAGTTATTGTTTCGGTGTCTTCATCTTCTTCAGAATTGATCCAAGTCTATTATCAATAGTTGTTCTTCATTGCGTTGTTGACCTTCGTAGTCACTTCGAGTAGGATCAAAGCTCGAATAGTACTTCGCTCATGAAGATTCGACTTAATGCAATCACCAAGACCCACATCCGAAGAAGGAACAACTTGGATCAAAGAGGTTCTGAAAAAGGTGAACGCACCGATACCTAAGCCAAGTGAAATTTTTTTTATCAACCTCGCGTTAGCTTGCCAGTGGAGACAAATATATGCTTATTAGTAATGCCGAAGCTGTAGGAAAGCCGGTTTTTAAATTTTGTTACGTCCTGTGCTTCACACTGAAATAACTAAAAATGTCTTTCTTGGTGAAGACATGGGAGACTGCAGTAGCTACTATTCTGATCAGCAAAGATCCGCTCGAAGTAAGCTTTAGCGTTTTGAAATTGCCGCTCAAAACAGGCTAAATTTTTTTAATCAGCCTGGTAACATCTAGTAAACTTAAAAGACACTTTTTGACCATTCTATTCTTTTTTTAGTCGTACTTCTGACGTGAAATCTTCCAATTCCATGACCGTGCTTCTCTTTCATCCGCGATTTGTATTCCGCCGGATCACAAAAAAATCAGAAAGTTTTTTCCTAAAGTCGAACCTTTAATGCTGCTCCTGCCCTTGCATCTTTCATAAATATCAGAAGGTCATGCTTAAGACCTTTTCTCTAATGTGTTAAAAGTTCGACAGGGTTGAAATGCCATCTCACATCTCATCTACACGATGGACTGCCGAGAAGACAACGCAGAGTTTTCGGCTAGTGACTTGATGACATGCTTGAGACTTTTCTGGTCTTATAGATGTAGAGGTAAAAGCAGTTTTCGTTGCGGAATTGTTGTCTTCTGCTGCAATCCCTTCTGGGTTGATCACTTCACAGCAGTTCACCACTGCTCAACATATTTTACAGCAACACTTAGAGTACAGCCTAGTGAGGTAGGTTTACTGCTAGGTTTACATCTGTTATTCATCTGAAGTCTCGAGGTCTAAACATTTCGTGCATGTCGGCTTGGCAGCTTGGGGCTAAGTTACGAACACGCGATTGTATTTCATGCCACTGATTTTATCTTAGAGACTCCTCTCTGTGAAAATGTTCAATTCTCTTTCAGCTTGAGAGATTCTGTTGGTGCATGAACTGTGCAGTGTTTGTGTAGAAAATGGCTGAGCTTATACGAGGTTGTTGCGCAACTTTTACTCGACTAACTTTTCGACAATTTCAAAAAAAAAATCGATGGCCGGCAGTTACGTCACCTTCGCTTTGTTAATGACATCGTCCTTACAACAGCAGACATTAACCAAGCGGAATGCATGCTTGTCGACTTTGACAAAACATGTGGAAAGATTGGACATCGTCTAAATCTCACGAAAACGATGTTTATGAAGAACGGATTGGTTTCGTTTACCCTAATCACGCTCAACGGAACGAATATCTCCGAATGCTCCAGTTATGTCTATTTAAGTTGGGAAATCAATGTGATGAGCTCCAGAGCTGAGCAGAAGGAAACGAGCGGCTTGGGGAGCTTTCAAGAGCATCGTGGATGTAGTGAAGAGAACAAAGAACACCTTACTCCGTGCCCACCTTTTCGTCTCAACGGTTCTTCCTGCCCTAACGTATGCGTCAGAAACCTGGTCGATGCATAAGCAGTATAAAAGGTTAATCTGCGTTATCGAACGCACAGTCGAAAGGACGATGCTAGGAGTATCCCGTTTCACACAAGTAAGGGATGGGATCCGATGATTGACCTGCGTCAACGATCAAAAATCAAAGATGCCGTTCTATACGCCAAACAGTCGAAGATAAGGTGGGCCGGGCACGTAATGCATGTGGTTGACATCCGATGGACAAGAGCCTTTAGTGACTAGATTGCTCAGGATGTTAGATGTACTGCAGGAAAATCACCGACCCGATGGTCGGAGTTTTTCACGAAAAGCCTAGAAGGAAGATATGATGCTTGACGAGTCCCTAAAGCGAGGAGAACCCACTGGGCTACTCTTGCACGCGACAGGGAAAAATGGAGGATTTACTGGTGCCCGCTAGAGTCACTCGACGATCAACGGGACTACAGGTGATACAGATGAACCTTTCGACGTCTTCATCTTCATCAGAGCCGATGATCAAAGTCCATGGTCCGCAGTTGTCTAGAATTTATTACAGTTTGACATGCAGGAGCATCCCGAGCACCGTAAGGTATTTTGCCTATGAATGAAATTTTATCACCAAAAATAATAAAGTAAACTAAAGTTGAGTGATAATAAAGCTACGATTGGTATGACGTAATTCCTTATCGTTAATCATCTCACCATAATAAGGTGGGAGGGTACAGTGTGTTAAAACACCATATGCAACGGAAGTACTCTCGATGTTGTCATTTACGAAATTACCATCACCTTGAGAGAAAAATTAGTTGGAGGAAAGCTAATCTCTTATTAGCAGATAAGGTCTTACGAATGTTCTAGATACCAACTTTGGAAACCCATAGGTACCCTGGAGCTTCATAGAAAAATGTGCTTGACTCAGAATGAGACTTCGGTCTGTTCTCTGTTAAATGGGCATGATGGTGAATAAATCAGTAACACTCTTTCATACCCTTTGATGAGAAGCTGTTACGTGTCGCAGCAGTTCTGAAAACCCATGCGTTCAGTTTTTTTCTTTGTAACCGTAACCATTAGAGGTGGTCGAGTTCAAGTGTGGAATTGGTTATAAGTTGAAAGTTTAAACAGTTGCTTCCCTATCCATATTCTGAGTTTACTCAAGTGTTGTTTTCTCTGTTACCCAACAGTAGCCGAACTGCCGCTTTGTAATGCCATAATCATAGACAATTTTTGGTCATTATTGATCGAAAGGTATCGTGCTACTTGGCAACTCAGTTTCTTCCCGAACAGCGATTTCTATGACGGCGTTGAATAGTGCGATTAATCCACTGACTGCACGGGAGCGACATAACAAGTCAAATTCTAAACCAGTAGATGACGACCAAAAACGTGCGACAGATGTCACAGAGCTAAAACAGTTCGTTCGTAGAACGAAGTTATACTGCATCGTGTCGGCGATTTCTCGCAAGTCGCAAAGCGTTTATTTGTTTTTCTACCTTGAATCCGATGAACTCTGAACATGACCCTCTGTGTAATGAAAACAGTCGACGACAAATGGATAAGGGGACGATGGAGTTAACACACAGCTGCACAGCGTGGAAAAACGCCTACAAAATGTGTGAATGTGTCTATAACTGTCTCGTAAGTCATTCAGATGACGCAGAAAATAACGGTCGACAAGGAAGAAAGTGCTCAGGTGAATTTGCAAGAGGCATATTTGGACTACGGTAAACTAATTTGCTATGCCTAACTTTTTTTATTTACTGCCTATCACTTCTTTACAAAAAGGTACCATGTGAACTACAACCACAGTGATCCTGAGATATTCGAAAAATTTGGACCTTAGCCCACATTCGAGTCTTACACGTTCAACGGGCTAAACGTGCATTACTTCGATGTCATAGCGCACGAAATTTGTGAAAAAAAAACATTGTAAAAGCACTGTTCAAGCGCAAAGCGTTTATTTGTTTTTCTACCTTGAATCCGATGAACTCTGAACATGACCCTCTGTGTAATGAAAACAGTCGACGACAAATGGATAAGGGGACGATGGAGTTAACACACAGCTGCACAGCGTGGAAAAACGCCTACAAAATGTGTGAATGTGTCTATAACTGTCTCGTAAGTCATTCAGATGACGCAGAAAATAACGGTCGACAAGGAAGAAAGTGCTCAGGTGAATTTGCAAGAGGCATATTTGGACTACGGTAAACTAATTTGCTATGCCTAACTTTTTTTATTTACTGCCTATCACTTCTTTACAAAAAGGTACCATGTGAACTACAACCACAGTGATCCTGAGATATTCGAAAAATTTGGACCTTAGCCCACATTCGAGTCTTACACGTTCAACGGGCTAAACGTGCATTACTTCGATGTCATAGCGCATGAAATTTGTGAAAAAAAAAACATTGTAAAAGCACTGTTCAATTTGGAGTTTGGTTCTAGACTATATCAATCTTGAAAGCAAAAAAAAAACCAAGGGTAAGTACAAGTAAATACAGTTTCGTGTCAATGCTGCGAATAAATAATTTCATGGAAGATTCAGGGTAGTGTGCAGAATAGTGACTAGAGGTGCTCTGAAATAGGCGTCAGGCATGCGTGGTTATGAACTATATTGAGGTCATTTCTTCGATGGTTTCTTTTGGGGTGCAGAAACCTTCTTCCACACTTATTGTAATCATTCGATTGCTTATTCAACACATGTTGCAGTGGGAGTCTTCCGGGAAAGGGACTACTCTGTACCAAGAATTATTTAGAAAGGTTCCTCTTGAACGAGTTCAGTACTACTGATTGAACTAATAACTGCATGTCATTTAAATTTTGATCGCTATAACAAAAGTTGTTGCATGGGATTTTGGGGTGTAGAAAATACTGAACTAGGCTAAACGTAAGTTGGAAAGTGGTCCCAAATCCTGACAGAAATGCGTTTTTCTAACGGATTGTGGCAAAAGGCAGTTAATAATGGCATACATAACATTCAAACCTCAAACATAATAAAGCGCAATCAAATACAATCCATTCACTCACATTGAAAATCCTTCAAGATTGCCAAACAATTATCGTTTAATATCAAAAAGCCAAGGAGAGCGTGTGGCGCGATGGTTGGTGGCGCCTTGCAACAAACACGTGGAATCGATCCCCGTGCCCATGGCCCACCAAGCCTACCATCCCTACTGCGTCGGTAAATTGGTACCAGACTTGTCTGGAAAGAGCAGCACTGGCTCGATTCATCGGTAGACCACTGCGAGTCATTGTAAAGGCCAGATATGCATTCAATCACCTCCAAACGATGCTTAGTGAAATCGAATGCATGGCGCATCCCTCAGGGATTGATAAACGCCGAGAGAGCTTTATCAAAAAGCCAGAGAGTCCGTAGAGGGGAGAATTAGCGGTCGTCGCGAAGAATCGACTCGGATCGATCCGACTCTAAAGAAGACAAGAGCGCCCAGGCGCCAAAATTTTAGCTAAATAGTTTTTTTTATCAGCCTTGTATTAGCTTATCGATGAAAAAATACATGTTGAACAGTACAGAATTACAGTAGGGATGGAGTGTAGTGGGCACATTGTTGAACGTCAGAAATTAACTTCAAATGGCGATATCATCAACTTATCATCTATAGGGAAGCAGATCTCTCTGTACGTATCTTATGTTTGGATCACATAGACGCCATATCTAATAATGAGATGCGATACCGTGGCGAAAGAGATCGTACCGAACGCAGTCACGTTCCATATTCAGTATGTGGTTCACCACCTATGATAACGGCTCCCTCATTCCAGTTCTAAGGATGGCACTGTGATCTGTATTGATTTGTTGACGATCTACCTGGAAATAACACACATTCCTTATATTGTGCTGGAAATCTTGTGTCACATCTCATGGAGTAAAAATATGTCCTCAGATAATTAGTGCTAAACTTTATCACCACATATTGATAAATTTCCAAAAAAATGTATTGGACTTCGTGGTATATCGTCATTCTGCAGGCTAATGCATAATAGAAATAGTGTATTTTTTAAAACTGAGAGCAAGCTACGACAGCAAAATTACGCGCTGAACTAATCAATACATATACGCAGCACTATATCTCATTCACTGACATAATTTTTGAGTATAAATGGAGTGGAAATTACGTCACACCTAATCACACCTTTAATATCTTTATGCATTATTAGGCTAACACGAGGCTGATAAAAAGGTGCATTCGGCTCATGTGCCGATGTTTTCGTCTTCTTCAGATCCGGATTGATCGGAGTTGGTGATCCACAACTGGTCGTGATCGCGTTGTGTTCGTCGAGTCGAATCCAGCGGATTAATGAATAACAAAAAGAAACCGCTAAGTGAAGTGAACCATTAGAGCGATGCTCCCATCAGGCGCTGAAAAACACGAAGACGTCGAAACGCTAGCCCAATAAACTCTTTTACCAACCTCGTGCTAAGGTGCCGATTATTAATGGCGGAATTAAATGAAAGTCGTTTTGAAAAATATAGCTTTAATGTTCTTCCTAGACATTTAATTTTACACGCCAGTGCATTGCTTGTTTACTTTTCATAGAATGAAGTCTGCGGATTTGCAAGTATGTATTTCCCCTAAAATTTCACAGCCAAACTGATTTTGCGTCAGAAACTTGTCATAAGCCTTCTTGTGTGTGTGTGTGTGTGTGTGTGTGTGTGTGTGTGTGTGTGTGTGTGTGTGTGTGTGTGTGTGTGTGTGTGTGTGTGTGTGTGTGTGTGTTTTGACATGTTGAATGTATATGGGTGCATAAGTATATTTATGACGTCAATTCCTCGGCGATTCACTCGCCTACTAGAATCCGGCGCATTAGTTCACGCCAAGGGCAGGCCGTGTTTACCTGCACACCTTACGTTTTCCTACCCCGCTCACCTTTGTCGCCGCTACCGCAGCAGTGAGACACAGTAGAGTCAAAGCCATTGATGAAGGTGTTGTTTACGAGGAAGTTCTTTGACATTTTGTGAATGGGTTTCCTTTCCATGAAAACACACGAAAACTCGTCCATTTCATGCCATGCACTACTTCGCATCACCACTACGTCAGATTTTACAACAAAGCTTCAAACTGGTGATATGTTCGCTCATAAGTTCTTCGAGAAATTAATTGTATGCGTTAACGCAAAGCAAAAACGCCAACATTGTTTCATTTTTTCTTAAACTTTTAGAGAAAAGAAAAACACTTGATATGATATTCTTAACCTTTTTATTTACTGCCTATTCTTTTTAACGGCAGGGTATGTTGCGAAATATAACTTTTATAATGCTGAGATATTTGCAAAACTCCGGACCACAGCGGTGGGGAAAAAACGCACTATTGTCCTTTCCGGGGAGTAAAGCGTTCACCACAACACCATGCGGATCTTTTGTTTCACTTGTCTCTCAGCTAGTTCTATCGATCTTTTGCCATCAGCAATCACCCGTCAACGGGATTAATCTCGAGAGCCCAAGTCGGCATTGAACCCAGTTAAGCTGAGGATGTAGCTATAATCACAATTTTAACCTTTTTAATTACTTGTTGCGAAGTATAACTTCTACAATGCTGAGATATATGCGTTACTCCCTGGAAACGACAATAGCGTGGTCGTTCCCCGCCGCAAACACTTGCGGTCCGAAGTTTTGCAAATATCTCAGCATTATAGAACTTGACATGGTAGTTTAAGCGAATCTTCCATCCTGGAAAGGTGTCTGGCTGTAGAGACATTGGATTGAAGTTGCAATACGTCCTAACGACAAACATTGGAAGTTGTGTAAGAAAAATCAAGAAATTGTTATATCAGTGCTTGATACACAGAACCAAACAGCTGATTTGCAGCTCCTCCTTGTCGCGCTTCCTTTCACTGCATCACTATGAGCACACTCTGCGCGCTTTCAGCATTACTTCACACCATAATATAAAGTCTCTTAGCACTCCTCGCAAAGTTTTCGTGCCCCATATACGACTTAGGGAACTCGGACTGCATTTCGCCCATCGTCAGCTGATTTTTGTCAGTGTTCTGCGGCAGTTGTGGTAGTGGGCCGGCTGGTGAAAGTGGTCGCAGTGGCCACTCTGGCGGTGGCGAGTGTGGTGGAAGCGGTTGAAGTGACGAGAGAGGCGGCAGCAATAACAAGAGCTATAGGTGTCTCAGTAACGAGTCTCGGCGTGAAATTGATGTGTCTGGGAGCAGAACGTCCGTCGATGAAGCCAACACTCGACGCAAACTTGCACATTTTTTCTGCTCCGCCCATTTCATTTGTTTTCGAGTAGGACATGTCTGTAAAGCAGTTCAAATTTCTTTGCGAAAGCGTCGTAGTAAAAGTTGGAGTGGTTTGTCTACTTCTACATAACCAGCCTTACATATTGTGCTAATTCTAGCACTTCCTGCTTTTGATTCATTTTCTCGCATTTTCGTCTTCTACGAAATATGTTTACTACCTAGTACGTTCCAAGGGCGCGTGTAGCGCAGTGGTTGGAGGCGCCACTGAGGCGCGCACGTGAAGTCCGCCCATGGCCCACCAAGCCTTCCATCCATCCGGGGTCGGCAAATTGGTACCAGACTTCTCTGAGAGGATAGCAGCACTGGCTCGATACATCGGCAGGCTTCCGCGAGACACTGTAAAGGCCAGCTAAGCATTTAATCACCTCCAACGATACTTGATGAAGTCGAATGCATGGCGCATCCCTCAGGGATTGATCAACGCCGAGAGCTTTATCTCTTTATCTTTTACGTTCCAAGGTCTTGTGAACGAGGACGAGCTTACTGCAAAAGGCTGCTACCAGATCCTCAATACCAGGGGAGAGGAAGACCGGTTGGGTCTGTCTAGAAATAGTGTTAAGGATACGTTTCGAAATGTTGCTTGGTAAACCCTATTATTTTGGTTTTTTCACATTTCTCCCTGTGAGCGTCTTCTGTTCTCTGGCTTACCACTTTTCTTCTAAATGTTCATGAGTTGAATACAGAACACAAAGCTGTTGTTTGTTAAACATCCTTTATTGATTTTGTGGTTGATTTCGCACAATACCCTGCCGAGGAAATTGTACTAGGCAGTAAATAAAAAGCTAAACATAGTATTATATCGTTGGGGGGTTTTTTTTACGAATGCGAACATATAGTTGCTTTATTTATTTACTTGCCGTTTTTAAAAGGGGCAGAAACAACATTGGGTCGTAATAAGAGAGTTGAATTGTTACATTTTGTAGAATAAAAGGATAAAGCTCTCGGCATTGATCAATCCCCGAGTGTGCGCCATGCATTCGACTTCATTTTGCATCGTTTGGAGGTGATTGAATTCATATTTGGCCTTTGCAATGGCTCGGGGTGCTTAGCGATCTATCGAGTCAGTGCTGCTATCCTCCCAGACAAGTCTAGTACCAATTTGTCTAACCCGAAGGGTGGAAGGCTTGGTGGGCCATGGGCGCTGCCATCGATTTTACGTGTGTGTTGCAGGACGCCTCCGACCACTGCGCCCATCCCGGGGTTCACCTTTTGTGAATATATCAACATCGTTGTGGTTGATTTCGCACAATACCCTGCCGAGGAAATTGTACTAGGCAGTAAATAAAAAGCTAAACATAGTGTTATATCGTTGGGGGGTTTTTTTTTTACGAATGCGAACATATAGTTGCTTTATTTATTTACTTGCCGTTTTTAAAAGGGGCAGAAACAACATTGGGTCGTAATAAGAGAGTTGAATTGTTACATTTTGTAGAATAAAAGGATAAAGCTCTCGGCATTGATCAATCCCCGAGTGTGCGCCATGCATTCGACTTCATTTTGCATCGTTTGGAGGTGATTGAATTCATATTTGGCCTTTGCAATGGCTCGGGGTGCTTAGCGATCTATCGAGTCAGTGCTGCTATCCTCCCAGACAAGTCTAGTACCAATTTGTCTAACCCGAAGGGTGGAAGGCTTGGTGGGCCATGGGCGCTGCCATCGATTTTACGTGTGTGTTGCAGGACGCCTCCGACCACTGCGCCCATGTGTTCGTACACGTATACAAATATGTAAGGATATATACATGTAATATATGTGGACATATATACATATACATATATGTTTCCATTCATGGTGACATGGTGCAGTGATTTCGAATTGCCCTACAATGCACACGCGATCTTTGGTTCGACCCCGCACCCAGGACTCACCGAATTTCTCATTCCTCCACATTCGGCAAGATTTGTTGCCAAACTTGTCTTGGAGGATGACAGCACTGACATAATTCATCGCTAAAGAACCGCAAAGCACTGTGTAAGGTAGACGTGCATTCAATCATTTCTAGCGATGCTTAATGAAGTCGGATGCCTAGCGCACCCGCATGGATTCTTCATCTTTTGAGCTTGCTCCTTCAGCTTTATGCTCGCGTTTATCTATGTACGTGTGTATGTATGCGTTCCTGTATATGTGCATCCAAACACCAGCACTTCTTTCATTCGCTACGTTTTTCTCGCATAGCCTGCAGTGATCTTCGAACACTTCACGTGTTGTTTCAGCTGTCGGTTGAGGATTTCGTCCCCTTTATGAATGTTATCGAATCCTGGTCAAGTCGATTCTTCTTGAAATCTTGAAGATAGCCGGACTAAGGTGTTCCCACATTGATTCTAGGCGATTGTTAGGGTGAGGATCGAAGTAGCGCTTCTACTTTTCGATCGACGGCAACCGCTACGCTATCGCCGCTCCCCATAAGTACGTGTGCATATCTGCGTGTGTGCATGATCGTGTATGTGTATGTATACTACTGCTTCTTTCTTTGTCCTCTCATATTGACAAGTGCCTTTGTCCCAGTGTATTATATACATATATGTTTGTATGTGTGTGTATATGGGTGTGTATACGCTATCGAACGCTATTGGATAGCTACTTTGTGATCCATAGGGTATTTCTCTGCACTCATCTACTGCTTCTCTACAATCACTTCAGTCGTTCTTATTCAAATTGAAGGAACTGAATCTATTTGTAGAGTGGTCTTCTAGTAAGTACTCTTCCAATCTCACCGGTTTTATTCCTTCAGAAGCTGAAGTTAGGTCCAGCAGAAAGTACGTTTTTGTTCCAGATATAACCTTTCTGATGACGAATCTCCTGTTAAACTGCTCGTACCATTGTCGCTATAAAAACCAGTTGTTGGTGGAATAATTCATATGAGCAGCTATTGTTGAATGTCTTTAAAGCTCACTTAAAGCAATACGAAGTGTTAGGAAAGTCTAACCCGAAGGGTGGAAGGCTTGGTGGGCCATGGGCGCTGCCAACGATTTTACGTGTGTGTTGCAGGACGCCTCCGACCACTGCGCCCAAAGTTTCGCCTTCTTCAGAGCCTGGAAAGGTCAAATCGAAATGCGATCTACTCAGCCAAACAATTTCATAACTCTGGCAGATAAAACTTAACAAATCATTTTGCATTCGCATAGAAAACGACTTTATTTAAACACCTACCGTTTTTTTGTTGTAAGTATTTAAGTTGGTTGGTGGATAGCAGCCGCACAGAGTACTGCATGGGCGACGACTGTGCCTGTGTCAGGTCACTGGATTAACCTGAGGTACGGCGCCAGGTCACACGTGATAGCAAGACACTCCTCTTTGCGGTTCATTTTCGGATATTTGGAATAGATCCAAAACACTTCAAGAGCTTAGAGTCTTAGAGTGTCCGCTGGTATTTCTATCACTCTTACGGAATTCTCTAGACCGGCTGCACTTATTTCACTTGAAATAAAAGGCAAGAGGATGAAATAAAGGGGTATTAGATGTTGTTTATTTTATTTTATTTTATTTCACCGCTGCAACACACACGTGGAATCGACCCCGCGCTCATGGCCCACCCAACCTTCCATCCCTCCGGCTTCGGTAAATTGGTACCAGACTTGTCAGGGAAGATAGCAGCACTGGTTTGATACATTGGTAGATCATCGTGAGTCATTGTAAAGGCCAAATATGCTGCCAATCACCTCAAAACGATGCTTAGTGAAGCTGAAAACATGGCGCATCCCTCAGGGATTGATCAACGCCGAGAGCTTCAGAGCTTTTATCATTTTATTTGATCCGTTTTTACGTCTACTATGTGGATCTCAGCACTTCTCATATTCGATTCGTTTTTTCACATCTATTGTCCACGAAGATATTGCAACTTTTACATGTGGCTTCGGTTGCTGCTTGAGGATTTTCATTTCATACTGAATGTTGTACAATGCTGGTCTAGCAATTCTCTCTGGAGTCCTGAGATAGCCCGTATAGAGTGCTACCAGTTTGTTCGCAGAGAGTGATTGAGCCCTACACATGGGGATGTGCATCAGACATAGCACGAGTGATGCGTTCGCTCCCAGTTCATTTTTGGACTTCTGAAATTTATCCAAAACACCTCAAGAGTCTTGTGCGCTGATGCTTTCGATTCCTGCTCTAGGATTCGTACGTTCACTTCAAAATCATCCCCTTTGTGCTTTTGTACCCTATGTGTACCTAGAGGAATAGTTTGTCGAATTTTTGCTCTCCCGTCCACGTGTTCTTTTATGCGGACATGAGATCCAGTACATTGTTGAACTCATGCAATCCCCGTCTCTCCCGTTAAAACAGAATATATGACGTCTTTTCTTATACTGGATCTTCATTAACACTATGTAATTCATCGAATTGTGGAGCTATTGTGACATATGGCACGTCCAGACTCTGAGGAAGGCGAAGTCGCCGAAGCCTCATCTTTAGAAAGAAGAGACAACAGCAACAGTAAGAACATCTATACCAACCTCGCGTTGGCTAAAAAAGGGCCGTTTGTAAGAACACATGTACAGATATACCGGTTATTATGCCGAAGTGTACAGAAAGTCAATCTTTTGTGTCCATGAGTCTTACTAGCTCTACAGAAATATTCCCAAGGCATTCCTTCTTTCAATGGCTTCACCGGATCACGGTGATGGTTTGTTCTGAATATGGTAACGGCGTCGGTCACAACAATGTCCGTGATCTACATGTCGTCTCTAGGCTACAAACACCGTTAGTCAGTGTGAACACCATGGAATGGATCTGATTATCGTGTAGATCGTCTTCTCAGGGATGGGACTTGTCTTATTGACGATCTGCTTCACTTCACCGTATTTTTGTTAAACGAGTCGTTGACCATTTTCTTAGCACACCTCTCGATGTGAAATGGAGCGCGGCATGGTGGTTAGAGACGTCTTGTAATACACATGGATCCTCCGGGGTTGGCATTTGGTAACAGACCTGTCTGGGAGGTTAGCAACACCAGCTCGATACATTAGTGTACTACCGCATTGTATAGGCCAGATATGTGTTCAGTCACTTCTAAAGATACATAGTGAGGTCGAGTGCATGGCGCACCCCTTGGGGATTGATCAACGCCGAAGGCTTCATCCTATATCTTTTTACCCATCGATGTGGCATTGTTTTGTTGGATTCTTCAGACCACCAGTTTTTTTAAATTTTATCTCACCTATCATCACTTCTACTGTGCGGATCCCAGCACTTATTGCTTTCGATTCGTTTTCTCGCACTCACCGTCCACAGTGGTCTTCGAACGCTTCGCATGCTGTTTCAGCTACTGCTTCAAAATTTCGTCTTCTTTCATGAATACCGTAGAGTGCTGGTTGAGTCGATTCTGCTTGCAATCTTGGAGATAACCGAGCTAAGACATTCACACGTTGATTGGAGGGTAACATTGGCTTGGAGATGGAACTAGCGCTTTTCCTTTCTGGTCGGCGGTGTCATCAACCACTGCGCTATTTTCGCCTCAAACTTTTTACTCGGGTTTTTTCTTATGGTCAGATATAATTTTTCTGTGGTCTGTACTGTTTGATGTGTGCTTCATGCAGAAGCGAGCACACATAGCATCTCTGTTCTCCATACTATACGTCTCGGTGTTCATTCTCTCACTTCGACGTGATTCTTTTGTTCATCGCACTTCGATGTCAATCATCACATGACCAACAGATATATGATATACCAGATATTGAAAATCCCGTCTCTTTTGAACTATTTCATGAGCATGAGAAACCGGAAATGTTTGCTCTGATCTGTGGTCGGTATGAGACTGATGTTTGTTCTGCCGTTTAGTTTAGCGGTTGTGTGTTTACCAGTTCATTGCGTTCCAGAATGAATCATTCAGATTCTCTGAATGATGAGTGAAATTTTTGACACATGGCAGTCTTACAATGTTTTGTCTTGTTAACTTGTTGTTTTGTATTCTGCGATATTCGTCGTGAATTTGATTAGTTTCCATTGGTTCCGTCTCTCTCTCTCTCTCTCTCTCTCTCTCTCTCTCTCTCTCTCCCTCTTCACAGTTTTCCTCCCTCCATACCTATTTCTTTTTCCCATCATCATCGGATTTTCTCACAATCATGATGACAAACGTATGTTTGATGAGGTTTTTGTTTCTTGTTCCATTTTTTCTTTCCTTCTTTCTTTTGAGTCGCCCCAAACAACACACACGTATCATCGCTCTTCTCTCGTCTCTCCATCGGTATATTGCGTCGCCATATCATCGTCCGCTAATCAATACATGATTATCTATGTTAATATATGATGTAATCGATAACAGTTTCGCCATTACCGTAGAATTCATTGCAGTTAGACGACATGATGACGTATATTGATGAGTCGTGTTGTTCTTAAGACTACACTTCCTATAAATAGCATCTGTTATATCGAAACAATGAACGTTGCAGTGGTGACGTGTATGAGTGCATGTGTGGATGGATATGTGTATATTTGTGTAGGTATATACATGTTGTGTGGATATTTATGCGTGTATATACGTGTATTTGTCTATTTGCGTTCCGCATGAAACGCCAATCATGACGACGTCGTAATTCCCAGGATCGACTTTCTGTTAACCTCGGCACTGATTGATAATTCGATGTTTTTCTTCAATAAGCAGACACGAGGCTGTTATTATAGAATTTATTAGGATACAATAGCTGATGTTTCGGCAGTTTCGCCTTCTTCAGATCCTGGGAAGGTCAAATTGAGATGCGATCTACTCAGCTAAACACTTTCATAACACTGGCAGATAAAACTTAACAAATAAATTTGTATTCGCATAAGAAACAGCTTCATTTAAACACCTACCGTTCATTTCTTGTAAAGTTAGTTTGTGGATGGCAGCCGCACAGAGTACTACATGGGCGGGAATGTGCCAGTGTCAGGTTATTGGATTAGCCTGAGGTATGGCGCATGGTCACGCATTATTATAGAATTTATTAGGATACAATAGCTGATGTTTCGGCAGTTTCGCCTTCTTCAGATCCTGGGAAGGTCAAATTGAGATGCGATCTACTCAGCTAAACACTTTCATAACACTGGCAGATAAAACTTAACAAATAAATTTGTATTCGCATAAGAAACAGCTTCATTTAAACACCTACCGTTCATTTCTTGTAAAGTTAGTTTGTGGATGGCAGCCGCACAGAGTACTACATGAGCGAGGACTGTGCCTGTGTCAGGTCATTGGATTAGCCTGAGGTATGGCGCCAGGTCACGCGTGATGACAAGACACTCCTCCTTCCGGTTCATTTTTGAAATTTTGGAATTGATCCAAAACGCTTCAAGAGTTCTTCGCACTGATGTTTTCGATTCGTGCGTGAGGATAGTGACTCCTACTTCGAAATCTTCTCCGTTGTGTTCCTTCATCCTGTGCGCGCCTAGTAGAGTGTTTGGTTTTAATTTAGATTTACCGATTAGGTGTTCTTTTATGCGGACGCAGAACGGTCCACCCGTTTCGCCAACGTATTCGTGCTTTACATGAGATCAGGTAGACTGTACCCGAGGTCATGCATTCACCGTCTCTACCGTTAGGGCAAATTATGCAGTTTTTCGTTAAACATAGACGGTCATATAGGCAGTTGCGAACTAGCTGGCGTCGTAGAGTGTGCGGAGGTGTTTCTATCACTCTTACGGAATTCTCTAGACCAGCCCTTATTAAGCAATGTTTTATGGCTGCACTTCGTTTGAGATAAGGGGCAAGAGGAACGGAGCCTTGTTTTCGCTAGAATTATCGCTTTGGGGCGTAGTTTTTCCTCTATATTTTTTTCCAAAAATGAATCGCAAGGAGGAGTGTCTTGTCATCACGCGTGACCTGGCGCCATACCTCAGGCTAATCCAATGACCTGACACAGGCACAGTCCTCGCTCATGTAGTACTCTGTGCGGCTGCTATCCACCAACTAACTTTACAAGAAATAAACGGTAGGTGCTTAAATGAAGCTGTTTCTTATGCGAATACAAATTTATTTGTTAAGTTTTATCTGCCAGGGTTATGAAAGTGTTTAGCTGAGTAGATCGCATCTCAATTTGACCTTTTCAGGCACTGAAGAAGGCGAAACGGCCGAAACGTCAGCTATTGTATTCCAATAAATTATATAATAACAACCTCATGTCTGCTTATTGAAATAAAACATGACGACGTCGTTCGCCCATCCATTATTCCTGTGTACTACCGAATGATTTTTTCTTTGCACTTTTTCCTACACAAGGACATAGTAATGATATGAGGAGCTAACGATCCTGACGAATGGCCGTCTATTTACTATTTACCGAAGTTCATTTATACTGATCTTTCTAAAATCGCCGGAAATCTTGAGTGTTTACTAGATGTGTAATGAGCGTATCTACGGTGTTTGGTTGGGTAGGAAACATTGTATTTGCTAGCCGAAAGCATTTGAGGAGAACAGAGTAATGTCATATGAAGGGAATAATAAATAGTAACTACCACGTCCGACTTTCTATTAACCTCGGCATTGATTGAATAATTCTTTCTACTTCTGTTTAGCAAACACGAAGTGTTATTTTATTTCTTTAATTACGTACAAGCTGACGTTTCGGCGGATTTCGCCTTCCTCAGAGCCTGGAAAGATCCGCCGAAACGTCAGCTTGTACGTAAATAAAGAAATAAAATAACACTTCGTGTTTGCTAAACAGAAGTGGAAAGAATAATAAATAGTGTTTTTATGAATGAAAACTAGTAATTTAATCGCTGATAGATTAATCCTTTGAAAAATCATCAACGCATTCGATTAGGGTGATAGTGTGAAACTCGTCCGTGATAGAGGAACAGTCGTCTAACTGATGCTAGTGTGACCGCCTAATCTTCTTGCACTTTAACGCATAATAAGTTGCATATACTATGTTATAAAGTTAAGGAATTACGATAGCGTTCATGAGCACCAATAATCCCTACTCATCATCGTACCCATAAACATGTAGATTTAATATGAGCTTACACGAGGTTGTTAAAAATGTTCATTCGGCTAACGTTTCGACGTCTTCGTCTTCATCAGAGCCGACGATCCTTGTCAATGGTCCACAGTTGTTCTTCTTCTCGATGTGGCATCGTCGTCTCGCATCGAACCGGATCTTCCTCAGTTGAGCATTTCGAATGAGCCGTGTAGATTTAAACTAACATGGAACCATTGCATCACAAACTAATATTGACGGACAAAAAACATAGATGCTAATCGAAAGTCCAGTAGAAGGAAGAATAGTGCTATGGTTCGTTGCATTTATTTTAATATTTATCTCTCCAATCATGGGGGTGCGTGTGGCGCAGTGGTTGGAGGCGCACTACAACACACGTGGAATCGATTCCCGTGCCCATGGCCCACCAAGCCCTCCATCCCTCCGCGGTCGGCAAACTGGTACCAGACTTGTCTGGGAGGATAGCAGCACTGGCTCGATACATCGGCAGGCCACCGCGAGTCATTCTAAAGGCCAGATATGCATTCAATGACCTCCAACGATACCTGATGAAGTCGAATGCATGGCGCATCCCTCCGCGATTGATCAACTCCGAGTGTTTTATCCTTTTTTAGCTTTTCCATCTCTCCAATCAGTATTTTTGAGTCAAAACAATTTCAAAAACGGATTGTAGTTTGCTACGATGACGTTATCAAGCGATTAAAACGAGGGACTCGTCCGACGACATTATTATTTTTCTCTTTATTTGTTCAATTATCTATTATCACACATAGAGTTAACCCAAGGAAATGAATAAAAATGTCCACAGGAGAGAGCTCATCGTCGACTAAAATCTATCGGCGTCCCACATGACCCACTGACGATCACAATTCAGCTTTGTTTCCGCTGTGGTCAAGCTAGTTAGTTAATCAAGTAATTCGACCAAACATCAGTAAAGTTTGTGTTTGTTCCCGTCTCGTGTAAGAGTGGCTCATTGGTATCCGCCTAGTGAAAAGATGGAAACTGCTTCAAACCTCCGAAATGACACCCTGATTTGATACCCTTTTGGCGTAAAGTTAACCTCGAATAGCTTCAGGGTTGAGCCATGACAGGTTTGCTCATAGTTAGTCTTCCATGTTGAAAATACCGATCTGCTTCTCAGAATGGGTGATACTGTTAGTGAAATGTACACAATACTCCTTACTCTACATCACAGTTTGGCCTTCACGAACATCCTTCAGTGGCTACGACACGGCGATAAACTGTTAAAGATATCATAGAACATCATGAAGCATGAATGGAGCATTAGGCTTCGACTGATACCTTACGGATATGCTATGTTTTCGACTCCATTCGTAACATCGCTAAATTAGTAGAATGCATATTTGACCTATTCAATGACATGAGGGCTCTCGACGTATCACCTCAGTGTTTTTATCCTTCCAACATCTCATGATACCAAATTACGGACCTTGAACGACGGAGAGTTTTGTTATCACAGTTCGCTGATCGAACCGAAAATCATTTGTATTGCTGAGCACCACTAACTACCGTAGCACTTGTGCAACGTAGTTACTGCAACTGCAGACGTAATATTAATAGAAAGATGCAAAGGGATCAAAAGGATAAAGCTGACGGCGTTGATCAATCCCTGATGGATGCGCCATGCATTCGACTCCATTAAGCACCGTTGGAAGTGATTGAATGCATATCTGGCCTTTAAAATGACTCGCTGTGGCCTGCCGATGTATCGAGCCAGTACTGCTATCCTCCCAGACAAGTCTGGTACCAATTTGCGGATCCAAGAGCGATAGAAGGCTTGGTGGGCCACTGGCGCGGGGTTCGATCCATTATGTTCTGTAGGGCGCCTTTGACCACTGCGCTACACGCGGCAACAGAAAGGTGCAGTCTTAAGAAAACAGGTATCTGTATTACTATTCTATTTGATACTACCTTTTGCACTGTATCTTCATGCATGAAACATAGCTTTGTCGTTGTGCTCTTATCATGGTCTTGTCATAAACAGCAATCGCCTAGCTAAGTGGATGACTTAATTCAAATCACTCTCATATTATTCGACGACAAAATGCCAAACTTAATGTTATACCCCGTGAAATTTCACGACTTATCATCAACTGTATTCATATTAGGAGCTCTCGAAAATCCAGGTCCCCATCGATAGTCGATCGGTTACGGTCGAATATTCGGTCGAATATTGAATGTTATCGTAGCCTCTCGTTCATTTTTACAATCTGCAGGAATTTTATAAGCAAACTTTGTCTGTTTCCTACCAAGAAAATAGGAATTTGATAGTGCTTTTCATAGTGATATTCTGAAAAAACTGGTTATTGCAAGTGCGGAGATTTTTGCAACTCCCAAACATATCTGCTACCAATCGTTAAGCTTTTGTAAAATGAGAGAAATGCGATTGTGGAAGTCGAACAAGTTGTTGGTAAATCGTTAATCCATTGGGTCTTTAAAAATTTGTATAATTAAAACCTCTGTGGAAGATTTGTTATTGTTCCTCAAAAGTTGATGGAGTGACCCACAAAAACCTCACCCACAAAAAATTGCTTATCGTTCGCCAGCTTTCGTAAATCTGTGGAAGGCCCTCCCGGACAAGCATGGTACCAATTTTTAGACCTTGGAAAGATATGAGCTTAGGTTGACACGGAACAACGTTAGACCAGTGTTTGCGCTTATTTTTGAACGATGACTTCACCTTTTATTCGAATAGTACCGCAATAGTTTTGTTATGTGAGAGATGTCTGTCTTCAGTAGCGGTGACACCGTTTTCTCGCAATTATACCAAACAGTCATCTTGTATAAGACGGTGTTGTTAACTTCGTTTAACATAATGGTGACGGCAACCTATTTTTCACGGCTACTGCAGATATTTCCTAATGTTGTTGCGCTGTTAAAAATTTGATGTACTTAAAGTGTAGAACTGCTCTATCGTCGTAGCAGTGAAAGTGTAAAAGCATAAAAGGTTTGACATTGATCAATGCCTGAGGGATGCGCCATACATTTCACTTTATTAAACGTCTGAGCGTTTGACGTTAGAGGTGATTGGCACGGATCTCCCTCATATGAGGGATCTCGAGCCGGTTAGTCGCGAGGCTACGTGGCGCGTCCCCAAGTGGCGGATAGGGAGTTAATCGCGGACCAAAAGCGACCTTTGCTTCCCTGAGATGCAGGTGGATCCAGGGGATGGACTCCATGTTTCTGCTGCGCCGATTTGGCACATAATTTCTGTATTTGCTAGGCGTATTCATGCATGCGCGTGTGGGCGCGCTCTCTCTTTATACAGATTGTATTCTACGAGTCAATTCGGCCAAAAGCCTGCAATCAAGTGACAGGGAAGTATATGGGAGGCGGTTAGGACTCGCCTTCAACAAATGAGATCCATGTCCACTCTGGCAGAGCCTTGGAAGCCACCTGTGAGTATACCTAGCCATCACCTTTAGAGCCCAGCAAGCTATGCGTGGGTAACAAAATGCTAAACACAGCAAAAAAAAGGACCTCATTCCCCTGACCCCGAAAAAGCCCCCAATTTCGCAGCGTTGTGTAGGACGAGTACGGAGAGGCTACTAAAATCTCAGGGCCGATGAAAGTTGCTTGGATCACGAGGAACTATGGTGACGATCTGTACCTGCAATGCACTTTTACATTTGCATTCTAGTCAGCTATATGTAGGTATCAAAATGCTAAGCACAGTAAAAAAAAAAAAAAGGACCTCATTCCCCTGACCCCGAAAAAGCCCCCAATTTCGCAGCGTTGTGTAGGACGAGTACGGAGAGGCTACTAAAATCTCAGGGCCGATGAAAGCTGCCTGGATCACGAGGAACTATGGTGACGATCTGTACCTGCAATGCACTTTTACATTTGCATTCTAGTCCTCGAAAGAAGACTTGCTCATGCAAGTGAGAATGATAAGGTACACCGTCATCGGCCTAGCCGAGACGTTGTACCTTATCATTCTACGCCACCCATTCAACGCCGTCTGTGACATCGGAGAAGAACTGTTCCTCGAAACATACGACAGTAGAGGAGTCGGCGGCGTCCGCGTTCTCGTCAACACGAGTGTGTCCATGAACATCGATTCAATCCAACAGCTTACAACCCGAATCGAATGTTTACGATTAAAAAGATGTGAATCAATACCGGCTTTGACAATCTTCCTCGTTTACGCGCCAACATCAAACTATGATGAAAAAGAAGTCGAAGCGTTCTACATGGACTTGGAGAAGTTCTACAGAAAAGACCATACATTCTTCAAGGTCATCATTGCAGATCTGCCAAAATTGGGCCAAGAAGAACGTCACATTGGGACCCTCGGATTAGAAACAGAGTGAGTGACTATGTGAGTTTATCATGGCGCCCAGGACCATCCATGGTAACTCGCATTTCCTTAAGCCTCACCGTCAACGCTGAGCGTGAGAATATCCCTATGGAGAGTACCATAACGAAATAGACCACATCATAGTTAATAGAAGGTTTTGCCTAACCGATACCGCTATTGTCCAAATTCTATTCGGGATCAGACCACCGTCTCTTTCGTGCTAGATTCTATTTCACGCGGAAAGGAGAAAAAGCTGCTGAATTCAAAAACCGAAGTCCCAGAAACACCACAAAATGGGACTTTCATTTCATTTATTTCAATTCTTTAGTCGGCTGTTGGGAAGATGTCGTTGTCGGTAACATTCACGTTAGCGCTATGAAAGGTGAGAGTGCGAAAGTCACCAAGAGACGTCTGTCTCCACCAACTAGAAAACTGTCTCCCAACTGATACGTCATCATGGAATCGCACGAGCCGCAGGCAACCGCGAGCTAGCGTCCGAACTTGGGAAACAATGCAGACCTGCGATAAAAGAACATTTTAAAGAGTGAAGAACAGCAGGGTCGAAGGGGAAAGCAATGGTCGAAGCTGCAGGGGCTGGGAAAAGCATTCGCAAAGTGCACTGAAGCTTCGCCAATTACAAGACCAAGATGATTGCACTCCGACGCCCAGACAGAACAATAACAGCGTCCAGAAAGACAATGGAGAAAATCATCCACGATTACTACTCAGATCTCTTCGATAGCCACGTCCATCTCCCGTCTTATGAAATAAAAGAGGATGGATATGCTGTTCCACCGGTTCTCCCTTCCGAAATCCGACATGCCATTTCGTCGGTGAAAAATCGTACAGCACCAGGTCCGGACAGGATAAGATCAGAACATCTGAAGAACCTTCCGCCAGTCCTCGTAAGCACACTGGCTCGGCTCTTCACACGTTACCTGTCTGAATGCAAGGTCCCTACTCAGTGGAAGACCAGCAAGACCGTGTTGTTGTTCAAGAAGGGCGACCTACACGATATAGGCAACTATCGCTTAATCTGCTTGCTGTCTGTCGTCTACAAACTTTTTACTCGAGTCATCTTAAACAGGATTGACAGAACACTGGACGAAGGACAGCCGTGCGAGCAAGCAGGGTTTCGAAAAGGATTTAGTACGATGGACCACATTCACACGTTAACAAGGCTCATTGAAGTATCGCGAGAGTACAAAAGACCGCTCTGTTTCACTTTCATCGACTTAGAGAAGGCCTTTGATTCAATTGAGATAGAAACAGTCATGGAAGCCCTTGGCAGTCAAGGAGTCCCTACTCAGTACATGAAGATTCTTCGTGAGCTGTACAAAAATTTCACCATTCTGCAAAGACATTAACGTTGACGTCAAAAGAGGAGTTAAGCAAGGCGGTACAGTCTCGCCAAAATTATTTACCGTCACTCATGGGAGTGAAAATCGATAGTCGACTTTTACATCATCTTTGCTTTGCTGATGACATATTCCTTATAACACCAGACATCAGCCAAGCGGAACGTGTGCTTGCCGAGCTTGATAAAGAGGGTGGAAAGATTGCTCTTCGACTAAATCTCACAAAAACGATGTTCATGAGGAACGGATTGGTTTCGCATGCCCCATTCACCTTCAACGGAACGAATATCTTCGAATGCTCCAGTTATGTCTATCTAGGTCGGGAAATCAGTATGATAAACGACTTAGCTCCAGAGCTGAACAGAAGGAAACGAATGGCTTCTTTTTCTTTTTTTTTTTTAAGAGCATCGAGGATGTAGTGAAGATAACAAAGAACACCCGACTCCGTGCCCACCTTTTCGTCTCAACGGTTCTTCCTGCCCTAACGTATGGGTCAGAAACCTGGTCGATGCATAAGCCGTATAAAAGGTTAATCTGCGTTATCGAACGCACAGTCGAAATTACGATGCTAGGAGTATCCCGTTTCACACAAGGGATGGGATCTGAAGCTCCGACCTGCGTCAACGATCAAAAATCAAAGATGCCGTTCTATACGCCAAACAGTCGAAGATAAGGTGGGCCGGGCACGTAATGCATGTGGTTGACATCCGATGGACAAGAGCCTTTAGTGACTAGATTGCTCATGATGTTAGATGTACTGCAGGAAAATCACCGACCCGATGGTCGGAGTTCTTCACGAAAAGCCTAGAAGGAAGATATGATGCTTGACGAGTCCCTAAAGCGAGGAGAACCCACCACTGGGCTACTCTTGCACGCGACAGGGAAAAATGGAGGATTTACTGGTGCCCGCTAGAGTCACTCGACGGTCAGCGGGGCTACAGGTGATACAAGTGATACAGAGGTGATTGAATGCATATCTGACCTATGCAGTGAATTCTTGTGGCTTACTGAGTTGTCACGTCATTGCAGCTATCTTTCCAGGCAGGTCTGGTATCAATTTGCGGATGCCGGAGGTATGGAAGGATTGGATTGCTTGGAGTGTAGGATCGAACCAACGACCATGTGTGTTTTGCAGGGCGCCTTTAACCACTGCGCCATTCGCGCCCTTCCGTAATAGTATAGACGATTTTTCTAAAGTTTAGTTTTATTCTTAAAGATGATTGGACTTGATTTTTCTACAAAGAAGCTAATGAGAACGAAATCTAAGTCCTTAAATTTATTCAGCCTAAGCGTTGAAGGTGAAAGCATCACTGACACATTGAATAGCATCATCGCATTGCGAAATCCGTCTTCCTAAATTTTCTCGCCCTAACAAGATTTTTCGCTGCAGATTAGAAGTTCTGCTATGATGTATGTATGCATGAACATTATATTATATGTATATATATATATATACATATACATACATTAATGAAAGGTTGGTGGACTATATTTGCGGTTTACATTTGTAAAGTAAAATATTACTGATTATTCATGCCGAGTGTAGGCGAATGTCCGCTTTCAAAATTACCGTAGTAAAGTTCCCCATCCGAGCAGTGGTTGATACGACTCGATTGGACAACGACCGCCCCTGGACTATTGACTCGGATGAAGGCACCTCTGAAGAAGGCGGAGGTGCGGGAACGTTTGCGGAATAAATGTTTTTTATACTACTTTGTATCTGCTCAGCCGTGTACAAAATTGTTAGTTTGCTATTTACCAACTAATGCAATACCGACCACTGCAGAGCAGTGAAAGAATTATTCGGTGAAAAACAAATTGTTTTCAACGAACGTAGAAATGTATAGGGAGCAGTTAGCACAGTGGGAATTATGCAGGTAATCACTCCACGGTGCTATTTAGAACCCACTCCGAGCTGACGAAGTCTGTTCTCTTCGGGGTTGGGAAATTGGTACCGGAGTTTTCCGATACAAGGGCACTCTCCGCAATCCGATTGGGAACCATATAGCCCGGCTGTCAGACGATTCCTAGGAGAATCGACTCGACCAGCATTCAACGGCATCAATGACGAAAGAAAATTGCTTAAGCACGAGCCGAAGCTACATGTTAAAGTTGGAAGGCACTCGTCGATGATGGATGCGAGGAAATGAATCGAGTGTGAGAAGTGCTGAGATCCGCACAGTTAATTTGAGAGACGGGTTGTATAAAATTTAAAAAAATAAAAATATATGCGTAAAGGAATGACAAAAAGTACAAGCTGCATTTGGTTATCCTTGCCATGAATATATTAAGAGATTTCATGAACTGCGTATAATCTCTAAGTAACCAGAAATAAAATATTCTGACTAACTTTGGTATAGTATTATCAGCGCATAACGTAGTGGTTATCACGCGCCCCGGTCTTACCAGTTTTCCTCAGGAAAATTGATACCAATTTGGTTTGGAAGAATAAAAATCATTCAGTCACCTCTACGGTGCATATTCTTAAGGTACTAATCAGCACCAAACGTTTTATCCCTTATTTTATTACCAACATAAATTCGCTTAGGTGATTTTGAAAGGTTATTTATCAGGTCGCCAAACTCAATGTATGTGTAAAGTGTTGTTTTTCATGTCATTTTTTTTCTTCTGCCCTTTCATCAAACTTCCATAAGTGAATGGAAATTATTCCATTAGGGCGATTACTATCGAATAGGATAGGATTCTATGGGAAACATAGAACCTGCTCTTAATGAGTTCTTCATCTGAATCTTAGCTCTTCCACTCTTTCACCCTGTATTCGTCGACCAATGAATGCGATTTTCATGCCGTTTTGCACGACAGTCGTTCAGTCGATATCATGTTTCTGCTTTTCGGAAAAGAGAAAAAAACTGGACTACTTTGCACTCTTTGTTTTCGCAAGTGCAAAACGCGTTGTTAGGAAACCAAACAGATTCAATTGCATAGCGTTTTTTTTCTCATCCGTTATAAATGTGCACGATTGACGGCGTTAAATTCAACTTACCATCAATTACTTCTGGTAATATCGTAAATGAAAGGTAGCATACAGCGGACGAAAGTTCATACCCCGGAGCAGAAAGTTTTCCAAAACTAAGGAGGAATTCGATATTTTCATCCGGAAACTCAACTGATACAAAATGTACGCAATGGCGATCAGAAAAGTGTACTTATAAAAGTGCTATCTGTGTTTGCTCAGCAAGAAATGTGGAACAAGTGGTTATTTTATGTTATGCTAAAAAAATTAAAAAAGAAAAGAGCTTTACATGAAAAGTATGGTGCTCTTCGTATTCCTCGAACAAGTGAGGCCAAGTAAGCATCTGCGGATGGAGTGGAGGGATGCACTTACTTGGGCTACAAATTGTTCGACGATTACAGGGATCACAAGAAACACGGAGATGTTTAGCATTCTTAGTCGATCGCTGACAAGCAAACAGATGGTGTTCCGGAGATTGTGGACTTGAGATGCTTTATATGTGATCAGCCTTGGCGACAATCTGTCCTCCAAACTATGACGGAATTCAGTGTTATCATTTGAAAGCCTAAAAAATTCACATGTTACAACAGAACAGAACGAGCCATCTGTTGCATAAATAGAGCTCTACCCTTCAAAAAGTGTACATTTCGTGGACCTTGGACGAACTAGGTTGGGTAATTCTCACATCGACACAAACGAACAGTTTCAGATTGATAGCTTACTGGATTTTAGCCTATCTAGGGGATACAGGTGATATCTAACCAGATGTCAGCGTGTAATCGAGCGTGTTGAAAGTATACGGAAGGTGCATCAGTGTCCATTAGCTCCATTAGCTGAGCTACCGTTAGAAACGCATTCAGAGTTTCTTATGGAGAACTAAGGTGAATGTTACTAACTTTTACTTCGATGAGAATCCTCTATATTTCATCATCATTCGCGTTTTGCCCATCGAAAAAGTTTTTTTTAAGATAATCGTACCAGGTTGTTCCCAGAGCGAGTGTAGAAGAAGCAAATAACATTAGTGAAATGCCCAGTGTACTGATCTCTTGCATTTTCCTTTCACGCTTTTTTTTGCCGGCCTTTCCTTTCATTTGCCTTTTGCCTTGCCCTCTATTTCTCTGCCTGTTCACTTCAGATCAGCTGTAGAGAAAATTTCTGTAATTATATGAGCAATTTCAGTTCATATGAATATTATAATGGCATTGTGATATTTTCCTTATCACACCTTCACCTTACTCGTTCATTTGTTGCTTGTGTGTTTCAATGAATGCTAATCTAATAAGGAGATGTAATATGAAAATTCGTAGGATGAAAATAGAAATCATAATTTAATTACTTGTCAGCTTCATTAGGCATATTAAGGATGCAAAGTAGTTTAGCACAAAGTTCAGGTGAAGTTGTTAAAGATTCATTAACACAATTTGGAACACACGACACATAAGCTTTACCATACATATTTATATGATTCCCTTGTTGATAAGCCGACATGACGTCGTTATCAAAATTTATGTCTACTGTTATACTGTTATATTACTATTATATTACATTGTACTGCAGTATTTTTTTTTACCCTATTACGGTCATTCTCTCAACGGTTTACCACCTCATGATGGCTGGGAGGCTGGATGTCGGGCTGCGATGTACATCAGAGGGATCCATCTCCTCCATCAGTGCCACCAAGCTGAGGAGTCCGGCGTTTCCATCGGGAAGCCCAACTGAGAGTAAACCAATACCACTGTCCACGTCCGTCCTGGTATCAAACTCGTCGTACGATGGAAAATTCTTCTCTGATCCACAAAGACAGCGACTGCTTGCGGTGATGATCACCTGGGGCAGATTTTGGCTAGGCTGACCTCGGGAGTCCAGAGAACCACAGTGACTAAACCACCAAAATTCCGAAAAAATGGAAGTTATGCTGAGGCCCGCACAACAAGTGAAGACGGGCCATCCAGGTATCCAAGTGGAAGAACTATGAGACTGACACTGCTTAAGATTATGGATGAAAATAAAGTCATTTTACCCTTTCAATATGTTAGTGGAGAAACTGAAACAACAGAAAAACCGGCTAGTTGTTTCCTTTTCGGTAGAGTCGAGAAAGTTACGCGTTTCATATCTTCTTATCGAAGGTTAGAAAACTAGGTTTCAATGTATTTTTTAGTTTTTAAACCTAAATCACAGACTGTTTTTTTTTCTATCGATGTAGATAAAGTGCAAGCGGGGCACAAATCAGACCATCATCCGCCCTCTGACTGCTGGCAATTCATTTCGTCCGTCCGATCGATGACGTGCAGCGCTTAATTCTCGATGGTATCTGTGATTCTGAAATTTTTTTCCTCTGTTTTCTGATTAAGGTCGTTACATTCGTATCCCTTCGAAACTGTACGTATGACCTTTATCTCAGATATGTACGGCAACCTAGATAACTCGGTTGATTCGTGTTCCCAAAATCGTACGATGTGGACGAGTTCTCTTTGAGCCAAATAGATTTTAGTCCTTCGCGAACACGTCGGCACATTCGGAAACACCCACCATCGGCAGATTTCCCGTCTGCAAATGTCGAAATTCTTCGCAATATGGCATATCTTGGTAGAGGTGAATGGCTTTCGTGGTAAATTATGGATCGAGATTTTGAAATATTTTTCATTTATCCAGATTTATTCCACTAACGATATACTCTCCTTTTTATAATAGTATCCATAAACGATGAAGGATAAAGCTCTTGGCAGTTATCAATCCCTGAAAGGATGCACCATGCACCTAACTTCATCAACCATCGTTAGATATTACTGGATGCATATCTCGTCCATAAAATGGCTTATACTGGTCTATCGATGTATGGAGTAAGTGCTGCTGTCCTTCCAGACAAGTCTGGTAGCAATTCTTCGGCCTTGGAGAGCTAGAAAGCTTACTGAGTCCGGAACGTGGGATCGAAGCAGAGACGACGTGTGTTTTGCAAGGCATCCGTAACCAGTGCACTACACGGCACCCCGTCAACAATACTGGTGCCAGTCGGAAATCCTTCATTTTTTTTTGTTGTTCCAAACGTTCGCACTGTTCTTAAGAATACCAGATTTTCATGTTTAGTGTGACGGTATTCATTGTCTTATGTAATCAGTCAATTTTCGATTCTCCTGCACTACTTTCCTCCAATGTTTTGAGCATTTCTGACGTTGCACGTCGAAAAAAGCCTTGTCATTTGATGCAAACTGGTTTGCTAATTCTTTAATACAATTCCAACAACAAAACCTGAAAATTCGCAGAGAGGGCTAAGATTATATGACGGCGACATGCAGCGGATATTGATGGGCCTCAAAATGGAGCTTGTAAATGCTGGTTTTTGTATGATTCCCAACATAAGGTCGGATGTGGTGAAGATGTAAGTGTGAGCTTAAGTCGGAAGTTCGTAAATTTTTAATGGACCTTTTCCGCTATGCTAAAAACTGGAATCACACATCAGCAGTGATCGATGGTTTGACTATCGAGCAAATTCCAGACCACATCACCGTTAATTTTCGCATCAAATCGAGAGAATTCGCTTCTGATGATGGTAATTTTGCTGAGAGTAAGGAAACGCTTCGTTGGCTTCTATCCTCTCATTCGTCGAAATCATTCTTCGGCTATTCTGTTGGCGGTATAACCTTATACGTTGACGGGTAAAAGGATATAGGATAAAGCTCTCGGCGTTCACCAATCCCTGTGGGATGCGCCATGCATTCGACACTCATTAAGTATCGTTGGAGGTGATTGAATGCATATCTGGCCTTTACAATGACTGGCGGTGGCCTACCGATGTATCGAGCCAGTGCTGCTATCCTTCCAGACAAGTCTGGTACCAATTTGCCGACCCCGGAGGGATGGAAGGCTTGGTGGGCCATGGGCGCAATGATCGATTCCACGTGCGTGTCGTAGTGGTGTCTCCAACCACTGCGCCACATGCGCCCCCTCTAACCACCATGCCACGTTGACGGGTACGATCTCCTTAACGATTAAACCCCTAGAAAATTAGCTATGAATTCCGTGGACTTCATTATCAGTGGGCAAAAAACGGTCCGAAAGTCCGATAGTCTGAAAACTGGAAAGCAAGTAGCGATTTTGACGGATGAAAACGCTGATCCATAAGATGACCTATAGTGCTCACTACCAGGTGAATTCCTTCCTGAAACCAGCGATTACTTAATGAATGATGGCATGTCTGTATTGAACATGGTTACATTATGTAAAACCAATGAAAAAAAATTACGCATTACGCATTAGAGGGAGACTTATTTATCACCATGCGACTGAATCCTTGGATGGCCCGTTCTCACTAGCTGTGCAGGCCCCAGCACATTCTCCATTATCCGGAGTTTTGCTGGTTAAGCTTCAATATTCACTGGAATCCCGAGGCTAACCTGGCCAAAGTTTGCCCCAGGTCTTCGCTACCACAGGCAGTCGCCGCTCTTGTAGATTAGGGGAAAATTTGTCACCATGCGACTAGTTTGATACCAGAACGGTGGTGGATCCTGGTGTTGGTTTACTCTTAGCTGGGCTTTCTGACGGAAACGCCGGATTCCTCAGCGTGGGGGACCCTGCCGGGAGATGAATCGCCTTGCTGTACATCGCAGGCGGACACCCAGGAATACCTCCCAGTCACGACGGGGCGGTAAACCGTTGGCAGGCATTCATATTATATATGGCAAACGAAATAGAAAAGAAAAAATTACATATTATATATATTTATTGGATGAGCTATCAATAAATATAACATATGTAATGGTTTTTTTTGTTTTTATAGTGATGAAAGAATGACCGAAATGACCGTTCATCACATTTGAAGCACATCTCATTAATTTTTTACGTGCACAAATCGCTGTCGTTCACGCTTCGACGTCACTTGCAAGAGCAGCAGCACTTCTTGCAACACTTAAACGCACATACACACAAACGACGCCGCCGTATCGATCGGCGAGACGACGGCCGTCTGCAAGCGACGGCGGGGCGCATTTTGCAGAAATGGTGGGCGTGGCCGAGCAAATGCACCTTCAGCAACCGTGCATGTGTTTACGAGGCCGTCGCCCACACCCATTGTGAATCGTGTTAGATATCTTTTCGTTTTTCTTTTCTTAATGGAATTCCTGTACATACCTTTATGAGCGTCCGATCTCCAGATAACTTGGAATTTGAATCCAGAACACTTTCGATGCCCTTCTTCGTTTTTACTCCTTAAATGGCGTCCGTACTTTAGGGACAGATCTTCTTTTTTTGTGGACCTAATTTAGCTCACAACACTAACTTGAGAGCTCTATGTTGCTTCTGAGCGGCACTCTTTAGGCGTGTTTCTTTATTGCACTACAAGTAGTTGACAAACGTCTTTGTTTTCCCCGATCTGAGACGTGTAAACGATAACCAGAGGTTTTGGTTTTGTTAACAGATAAAGCATGTTTTTCCCTTTTTGGTGTGTTCTGCTTATTTTTCTCAGAATATTCTAGCTACTTATTTTTCTTAGGATGTTCTGTCGTTGACTTAGTGACCATTAAGGATGGAGTATCAGCTGACTACAGCTGGACAGAGTCATTGATTGTTCCGATTCCAGTCTTATCAACAACTTTCGTTTCTTGTACATCGTTCATTGACCATGGTCATTGTCTGAAGTTACATTCCTGGAAATGTTGTAAACTTATTCTAGTCGATCTCCACTGCTACTTATCAAACTTCTGTCTTTCTTCTTTTAGCGATAAAGAAAGTGCATTGCATTTCTAAGCGGTGTACGTGTAACGAGTAGTCAGCGGCGAAGTGGAACTGTTCAGATCGTGTATATTAGCCACGCGGGTCTTTTAGTTGTTGCATTGATCTACCAGCCTCGAACTTGGGTAATAAAACCGTTTACATAAATACAACATTAATAACGTAATAGTAACGACAGAGAAGTAGTGGTAAAAGAATCACGCGAGTTAAAACTATGTGGTGCTATGGCTAGTAGTGAAGCGAAGCTAACAACGAAATAATGGCATTTGAGTATTACTACATCATTAATACAATAATAACAATAATAATGAGTGATTACATACAAATAACTGCTGGTTAGCCGTGAGCGATGCCGCGCTCTCATTATCCGCTGCCGGTGCAGCGGCTGAGAGAGACTGTATGCTGGGGGCGGAGGGATAAGGACGAGCCGTGTTTTCGGCTGAGGTAGAGATCAACATTATAGCTATGAGGTGCATTTTAGTATGGTCGATGAAGACAGTAAGTTAATGAGCATTGACGGTGCGGTGCTATGGACAACGAATGATGAGCCATCTACGGAACACAGTCGGACTGCTGGTCGTGGATAACGCTATATCTGCAACGTGAAGTTTGAGCAACGATGGGTGTCACCATTGCCTAATGGTGAAGGCCAGAATAATAATGACTGCAACTGATAAGCCTATAGCGGCTTAACAAAACATAACCAAAATTGGCCGCTCAGCTGCTTTGTACGCATAACGTACGTTGTGGGAGGAATGGTACATGCCACCGATGGCGTTGCAAACAGAACGCATTTGGAAACACCCGCCACTACTGACAGCGCACCGCAGACAAGCTAAGAAACGAGATACAATAATCTGCGGATTGCTGAGGATGAATGAGAATGAATGAAAATGAGTTGTGGTGATTGAGGATGACTGGGAATGATGTTGTGAGGAGCGGATTATCAGCGCTGCCGATCGGGGTGATGTGAGTGATGACATGTCTCCGCTGTCGAAGGCATCTGGCTTATATTGGCTGCAGGAGCCGCGTGCGTTTGCAACCGCGGTCGATCTGGATTGTTGATTCTGGACTGCAATAGACTGTATTTAACTGCCTGAAACACCAAACGTCATTGGCTTCGTTGTTCTACTGCTTCGCCTCTTGTTTCGGATAAGCCATCGTTGCTGTGAGACTAAAGTCAAACCTGAACCGCTGTTGTACCTGAAACACTGAGCGTAATTGACCGAGTAGATTATAAAGGTTACATTGCGGTATCTGGTGTGCGACTGCGAGACGGCCATGGTGTGGACATCAAATACTACTGTTTAGATAGAGAACTTTTTAAGATGGAAGCTCTCTATAGTACGATCGTTCTGAAGAAATTAGGCTCAAATTATGAATACATTCGCTTTCTGAATGGGTTTTCTATACTGCTATGTTCTAACTACTTTTTTTTCTCTATTTTTTCTTGATTTCTTCTTCACTTAACTCTAATTGTTCTCCCATAAGGATGCTAAGATATGAGCAAATCACGAAACCTTAGTTGCGCGTCGAATCTGCAATTACCCTTTTCGGCAGCTCACATGACATCCAGGGCGCGTGTGGCGCAGTGGTTGGAGGCGCCACCGCGACGCGCACGTGGAATCGATTCCTGCGCTGGCCCACCAAGCCTTCCATCCCTCCGGGGTCGGCAAGTTGGTACCAGACTTGTCTGGGAGGACAGCAGCACTGGCTCGATGCATCGGCAGGCCACCGCGAGCCATTGTAAAGGCCAGATATGCATTCAGTCACCCTCAAAGATACTTAATGAGGTCGAATGCATGACGCATCCCTCAGCGATTGATCAACGCCGAGAGCTTTATCCTTTATTTATCCACGTGACATCCACTGCACCATCTGAGGCCGTTGCTTTGCATTCCTCTCTGTCTCGCTGGCTGTAACGAACAAACGAATCATTTCATTTATTCGGTTTGGTATTGTAATAATAAATGGGAGGTAGTTCGAAATTGACTCAAATTAGTACGTCAGAAATGTACTCTAAGGGGAGAGGGGAGCTGTTAGTTTACACGGGTTTCTGTCCCAAATACTCTCTCTCTCCAGAAACAGTGGAAGCAAAGACTCCATGAAAATGCAAGTTTGGGATTCTGGATTTTCTATGCTCATTGCCTATGCCGAGGCGGCTACAACTTGAGGTTGTGCGGGAGAACGGAATTTGGGAGTGAGGTCAGATATTTCTTTATCACCAGCGATTGCTATAAGGGTACCTTTAGAAGGGTTTTAAATGTTATAATGGCTTACCTATACGGAAGTTTTTTTCCCCTTTAGATTAAGCGAAAGTTATAGTTTGAGCAATTTACGAAATCGGACCAACGCTGATAGGTTGACATAGAATTAAACGGGCCTATCTGCGCTGATTGTCCGTCCATCCATCCGTTCCATGTTTTTCTTCCGATTTTAACATCGGAGACTTCCAGGCTCATCTTCACGCTTGTTTGGAGATGAAATTTGCTTGGACGTTTTGTTTTTTTTTCCGTGTTTTTTGACGTTATTCGTATGTATTATTACACAGCACACAACGCACGCGATGAGTGCACGCGATTTTGCAGACATAATGCATCAAAGTGCTGACATGTTGAAAAACATAATAGATTGGTAGCAAAATGTTGAGCGACTTGTGGTTTGCAGAATATAGAGCTCCTCTACTAGGTCGGCCAGCTAATTTCCTCGTTTTCTATCCTTTTTTTTTTGGTAGGAAGAGGCATGCATCCAACGTAAACAAGGGAGAGAGCCATAATTTCAAACGGTAGGAAATGGCTGTTGATCGAATACGCAATGATAATCAGGGTGCATGGCTTGTACTCTGTGGGATTTTCTGTAGGATTGTGTAAACGGCATACCGTATTCGATGAAGAACTACTTTTTATTTTAATGATGCTGAGATATTTGCAAAACTCCGGACCGCAGTGCTTGCGGTGGGGAACGAACGCGCTATTGTCTTTTCGGGGAGTAACGCGTTCAAACGAAGGACCCGCATGGTGTGGTGGTGAACGCGTTACTCTCTGGAAAGGACAATAGCGCGTTCGTTCCCCACCGCAAGCACCTGCGGTCCGGAGTTTTGCAAATATCTCAGCATCATTAAAGTTATATTTCGCAATATATAACCTACCATTAAAAAGAGTAGGCAGTAAATAATAAGTTAAATTTATACTTTTTATTTCTTTTTCACAAACTGTAAAAAATGCTGGATACGGTACGGTTTTCTCCAGATATTGGGCAGAAGATATCACTCATCGGATTAAATATAACATCGTATCATGACTAGACCGTTAGAGTTATTTTGCTATTATTGTTATTATTATTATTATTATTTATTGCGGCTCGTGTGGCGCAGTGTTCGGAGGCGCACTGCAACACATGTGGAACCGATCCTCGCGCCCATGGCCCGCCAAGCCTTCTATCCATCCGGTGTCGGCATCTTGTTTGGAAGCAAAGCTGCACTGGTTCGATACATCGGTAGGCCACCACGGGTCATTGTAAAGGCCAGATATGCATTCAATCATCTCCAAACGATGCTTAATGAAGTCGAATGCATGGCGCATCCCTCAGGGATTGATCAACACCGAGAGCTTTATCTCTTTATCTTGTACGTTCCAAGGTCTTGTGAACGTGGACGAACTTACTGCAAAAGGCTGCTACCAGATCCTCAATACCAGGGGAGAGCCGGTTGGGCCTGAAAATACACTTCTTCTACCTATGCTTTACGAGCTTGTACATTTACGTTAGAAGAAATTGTCCAACGTGGTGGTACGACTTCGCCAAAGCCTTTCATCGCTGCATTACAATGGATAGTGAATTTAGACAAAAGCTACGTACACATTGATAGCAGCCCTATCAAACCGATGTCATCAGTTTATCGAAAAGAAGTAAAGAAGCGGAGACAGTGCTTGCTAACCGGAGGGAACTGCAACAAGAGGGTTGTTGCGCGTGTATCGAAGGAAAACTCGTTCGCTGGTTCGGTGGAAGATAAATGAAGGTGAATGATTCGTTAATTAAAGAGGTCTTACGTGTACCTACGATATTCATTGAACATGAGAAATGACAACTATGGTGCTGAATGTGTTCTCAGTTGTGCATGAGTCGACGTAAAAATGAAACCTCGCTAACCCGTTTGTCTCGACGGTGCTATCAGTACTGTCGTAGGTGAAAGGTAAGATATAACCGGCTCATAGACTACTACGTTTCTCCATTCAAACTTTCGAGAAATATCATTTTACGAATTCATTATCATTATCAAAATATCATTTATACGACAAATGAAACGAAAAAGAAAGCATTAGGGTGGTGTGCACCACACTAGCAGGAAGGCTTTTGTTTGTTTCACGTCGAGTGTTTGTCACTTTTTCTACGCTAGATTTATTCCGTATGGAGGAACCACAGGGTTCTTTGTCTGCGTTAAAAAAAATAAAGTATAAAGCTCTCGGCGTTGATCAATCCCTGAGGGATGCGCCATGCATTCGACTTCATTAAGTATCGTTGGAGGTGATTGAATGCATATCTGGCCTTTACAATGACTCGCGGTGGCCTGCCGATGTATCGAGCCAGTGCTGCTATCCTCCTAGACAAGTCTGGTACCAGTTTACTGACCCCGGAGGGATGGAATGCTTAGTGGGCCATGGGCGCATTTCACGTGCGCGCCGCAGTGGCGCCTCTAACCACTGCGCCACACACACGCGCCCCTATGTCTGCGTTACAGGTGGTTTATGTCTTTTTTTTTCTAAACCTCATAGCCTCCTGTTATGCGTTAAAATCAGTGTTGCATTCTTTTCATACGATCCCATCGTCTTTCTGCTTACTATTGTTGTTCTCATTAGGGATGCTAGTTAATTTTACTACTGATTAGCGTCATTATTTTTACCATTATTACCACTATTGTAATTAGCTCATTAACTTCTGCAACAACTACTATGTGTTGTTTACTGTACCGTTAGTAGTACTACATTGTTATTGCGTCCTTGTGCTCTTCATTATCTCTCTTATCACGAAGGACTCGGTTGAATACCAGTAAAGCAAACGTGTAGTTCTCCCTGGATGCTGTGTGGAAACCGCCTAGCATGCAGATAAGCCTTATTCGCTGGATCCTTGATGAACAGGAACACTATCACAGATATCCTATGTGAAGATCTTTATTTTCCAAAGTTGTTTTTGAGTAGATAGCACTCACAGATAGCTTATCGGAGTCTGCCATGGTGGCTGGTTTTAGGCACGTGTAGTTTGTCAGTCTGCCTCGGAATAGTGTTGTTTATCTCCTCAACGGAGCTCCAGTCTGCCTCCTATGTTTTTTTTCGGACGCTCGTACTTTCAGCTGAAGAAATTTTCGTGTCTCGTCCAATCCTTCTTAAATTATATTCTATAAGTAGTTTACGAAGGCATTTTACGATTCATACTAAGCTCAACAAATTGAGCAATCGGAATTGCAACGAGTCGCAGAAGTGTCTGGTATTACACATTTCTTCTAATCATAACTTCTATAGCGGGAACGGAAACGAGGAAAAAAGTATTTGATAGTGTTAACGAGAAAGCCTTCGTTCGTTGTTCATCAACTAAGGAGGGCTAAAAACATTAGCCTGTCTGGTATCAAAATACTCCGCTACATTAATGCTCTTCCATCAGCGTTTACATCTTGTATTGAAAAAAGGGCCGCGATAGGACGACGTCATGTCATCAGAGCTGTTCACCGTCGCTACGGCATGCAGTGGATAATGAAGTCACACAATAGAGGCAAAAAAGCGAACGAATGCATTGATTTAAAATATTTGTCAAACGTCCCCTTTTTTCTCATGTTTTTCACTGTGTTATTTTTGTATTTCCATTCTGAAACGTTAGAGCGGATAATATTGATGGCTTCTGAAAAGAAACATGAGAAGAAATCTAACCACAATGATAAGGAATAATGGTTCATTTAGACAGCTGAGAAGGTCGAAGAAAAAGATACACGTTCCCAATAAGTGCTACTTATAAGTTATGAGTTCAACATTTTGATCAATTTCTGCTAACGCTTAGTCTTACACGCGTATTAAAGAATTATCGCCGCACGTGCTGTGACCCAAGTATGACTCACATGTGCTGGCAATATGTGTGGGTTGAGAAAATGTTGAGCACTGTTGAGTTCTAAAACGCGGTATCGAAACCGACGTTCGAGTACTTTACAGTGATTTTTGCTTGTGTTTGTAAAAGCCATTTATCATTCTCATCGATTATTCTTCTCATCCATAGATTTTCTGTATATGTTCATTCTTCCCCACGGTTTACGACCTCATCGTGGCTGAGAGATGTTTCTGGGTGTTGGACTGCGACGTACAGCGGGGGAGTTATCCCTTGGCAAGTTCTCTCAGGATGAAAGGAGTTCGGTGTTTCTATCAGGAAGCATAGCTAAGTGTAAACTTATACCAGGATCCACCACCATCGTGGTATCAAAGTCGCATGGTGATAAATCTCCTTTTGATCCACAAGGGTTGAAACTACGTGTGGTGGTGAAGACCTAGGGCAGATTTTGGTCAGGCTGACCTCGGCATTCCAAGGAACCACAGTGGGTTAACCAGCAAATCTCCGAAAAATGGAAGTTATGCTGGGGTCCGCACAACCAGTGAGGACAGGCCATTCAAGTATTAAGTAAGTGTACGTTCATTTCGGCATTGTCGAAGGATGAAGGAAAGCAACGAAACATATTCCGTTTGCTAACGATGGAGCAAGCATTATCTACTTTACAGACGCTGTATTCTGGTTCTGATAGTTTCCATCTAATATTTTCACTGTCTTTTTTTTAAAACAACACTTCTATATTTCTCGCAATTCATCAGTGTTGCTAAAAATCTAATCCCCTGTGATAAACCCTCTAATAAAACTCTCTAATAACTTTGTTTGCGAAAACCATAACTATGATATGAGTTTAGAAAAAGCTACTCCTATTTTTGCACTTATTAGCACTTTTCCTTCTTAACCATTTCGCATCAGCGCTTAGTACTCTCATAGTTTTCTCCCCTTATTTCTTTCGTTCCAGACTAATACATCGTCATACATGTATGTTTATTCATGAAATTAACTAAGCAAGATATGAGAATTAAGAACAAGCGAGATAAGAGGATATATCCTTTCAAAAAAAGCGCCAAATTAGACCTATTCTGTTGAGGTAATAAAAATTCTTTTTGCTACGCTAAAAAATGGGTATGCGCAGTGGTTAGAGCTGCTCTACAACATATCATTGCGCAGAAAGTCTGATTTGATACCGTCCATCGGCTTGGGCAAGACCTTATGGTTCGTCATCCGCAAATCGGTGCGAGACTACTTAGCGAATAAAAAAAACAATTGATACATCGATGGGCCTCCAAAGGGCATTGTACAGGTCAAATATGCAGTCAATCACCTCTACAATAAGTGGAACGAATGTAGTCGAATGGATGGCGCAGCCCTTAGGGATTGTCATTTATCCTTCATGCTTCATCGGGTAGGTCAACTTTATTGTCCTTTTAGCCTATTAGGTCTTTGCGGAATTAATGTCCGATTTCAATCTGTATTTTTAAAGCCAGACATTTCATGAAGAATATACCTACCTCATAGAACGATCTGCCCGTTAGTGGCGATCCAACGTGGGGTTTCCTCAAGCTGGTGTGTAGGTTTATCGCAGACCAAAAGCTACCTCATGCTTCCCTAAGACGAATATGGATTTCAGGGATGACACGACTGAAAAGAGAAGACACCGCCCATTCAGTGCCATCTATGAATGGACTTGGAGGCTTACAGAAAAAGCCATGCATTCCTTCCCTTTAAGGTGATCAGTGAAGATTTTAGCGCAAAGGTTGGGCCAAAAAGAACGCAGCATTGGGGCTCACGAATTACAATTGAATGGGCAAGGTGTCTGTCTGTTTATCATAACGACTAGGATTATTGGCAATAACTCACAATTTCAGAAGTTCTGCTCTCAACCTTGGACATGGGGTTTTGTTTAATTGATTTCCCTGTTGTTCTAAAATACTACGCGTGATCACAGTATCCCCTCATTCGCGCAAGATTCCACTTCTTTGCGGAAACGAGAGAATGCAGTTATGTTCGGAACATGGAGTCCCAAGACCACTATAAGCAAGGTATTCAGTAGATTAGTCGGCTGTTGAGTAAATGCCGATATTGGTAACACCGACGAGGAATACAACTGGTTTACTCAACATGTTTCCGCTAGCGCAATGAAAGCTGAGAATTCGGAAGTCTCCAACATACGTCTGTCTCCGGAAACAATCGGGTTGATACTCCAGCGTGAAATCGCACGAGCTGCAGGCAACCGCCAACTGACGTCTGAGCTTGCAAAAACTGCAGAAGGCGATAAAAGGTCTTAAAGAGAGACGACAAGATTTATGGTCGGAGCTACAAAGAATGGGAAGAGCGTTCGCAAATACCACATGAATTTTGCCGGTTATATGGCAAAGATAGTCAATGGAAGCTTCCAAGAAGAATATGGACAAAATCGTTTACGATTACGTTTACTACGTTTACGTTTACGATACGATTACTCGGATCTCTTGAATAAAGGCGCCTTCTCTTTTTTTGAAAGAAAGGGGGACGGATGTGTCGTCCTTCGTCCTTCCTTCCAAAATCCGACATGTTCTTTCGTCGGTGATGAACTCAATAACATCTGGCCCGGAGACAATAAGAGCGAAATACCTGAATTACTTTCCTCCAGCCGTCATCAACACGCTGTCATGGTTGTTCACACGTTATCTGTCAGAAGGTAAAGTCCCTACTCAATGAAGGACCAGCAGAAACATGTTATTGTCCAAGAATGGTGACCTTCAGGATATCAGCAGCTATTGCCCAAAGAAAAGTGTGGCGCAGTAATTAGGACGCCCTAAAATGCAAATAGATTCGATCTCGCACCTTAGGCGCACCAACCCTTCCATCCCTATAGTGTAGGCAAATTGGTGCAAGACCTCTCTGGAAGTATAGTAGCACTGCCTCGCTACATTAGTAGAGCATAACGAGACATTCTTCAAGCCATGTATGCATTCAATCACCTATAACGATGATTAGTGAAGTTGAATTTATGGCGCATCCCTCACGGATTGACCAAAGGCGAGAAGATTTATCCTTTATCCATTAATCGCCCAATCCGGCTGGTCTCTGTCGTTTACAAATTTGACACTGAATTTATCCTACACAGGATTGCCAGAACGCCTGACGAAGGATAGTCATGTGTGCAAGCAAAGTTTCGAAAAGGATTCAGCATGATGGGCCACATCCATGCGATAACAAGACTAAATGAAGTATCACGAGAGTACAAGAGCCCGCTTAGTCTCGCTTTCATCAATTTAAGGAAAGCTTTTAACTTAGTTGAGGTAGAAACAGTCATCGAATCCCTGGACTGTCAGCGAGTCCTTACCCAATACATAAAGACTCTTCGTGAGCTGTATGAAAATTTTGCAGTCAACATATCACAATTCCACAACCATATTAACATGGAAGTCGACAGAGGGGTTAGGCAAGGCGTTACTATCTTACCAAAATTATTTACTGCCACTCTAATGAACATTATGCAAACACTGGAATGGGGCAGCATGGGGTGGAAATCAATGTTAATCATGAAGGGCGAATTAGTTTCTTATGCTCCGTTCACGCTCAACGTAATGAATATTTTCGATCGCTCTAACTGCGTCTATCTAGGTCGAAAGGCCTTCATGATTGACGACTTAGCCCCAGAGTTGAGCAGGAGGAGGCGAGCGCCTTGGGAAGCATGAGAACTTTCAACAACATCAACAGAATAGTGAAGGGAACAAAAAATACCGGAATCCATCTCCGCGTTTTTTGCCTCACGATTCTTCTTGCCTTCACGTGCGTATCAGCGATCTGGTCGCCACCTAAATAGAATGAAAGATCACTCGGCGTTATGAAACACGTAGTCGAAAGGACGATACTACAGTATCCGCTATACACATCAGATAGAGCTGATCCAAAGGTCCAACCATCGTAAACGATCAGCAATCAAGGTATCGTTCTGTGCGCCAAACAGTCCAAATTAAGGTGGGTTGGACATGTAATGCGTATGAACGACAACCTATGGACACGAGCCGCCAGCGACTGGATTTTTCGAGATGTCAAACGTACTGCAGGAAAGCCACCAACCCGATGGTCAGAGTTCTTTACGAAGAGCGTAGAAGAAATATAGTACCTCAAACCAATCCTTTGATCCAGCAAAACCGACTTGGCTATTGTTGCACGCGACAGGGAGAAATTGAAGGCTCACTAGGTGTCGCTCGGCATGTTTGGAGAGGTAGTAATCGGTAAGCGATAAGTCAGGAAAGCATAGTGGGCCTAGCAGAGTTTTGTATCCAAGGTAAGTGGCAACGAAACCTCAGATCGGCGTCTTCTTCGTTTTTCATCAAATTCGTGCAGCATCCGTTTGTCGAGTTTCTTACTTTCTAACTTATTTAAATGCTCCGAAACAGCTTATCGCACCGTAAGGGCAAAAAACTCGCTGAGAGAAAAGTAAATCAAAGGCCGCGTTTGGCGAATAGGATAGCATTAGAGCCCACAGAAAGGGTACTGGCGTATTCGAAGTTTACTTGAGGTTCCCAGTTTTGTTCATATATCAACATCCTTATTGTTATCTTTAGCTGCCTCGAAACAGCTGAGATGATTAAACCAAGTTTTTTTGCAATCTCTGGAACACTTGTACATTTACTTGCTTCCATGAAAGCCTTGAATTTATCGTCGTCAATATTACGAATACACCCGCCGCCTTGCTCGTCATCAAAATCAACTTCGTGGCCATCAAACAAATGGTGCACTTTGTGTTCGTTAACACTTCATTAGCCCCATATCTGGTTATTGTTCCGGGAAGTTTGCGTTGTGTATATCCGAGTTTAGATTCATAGAGGTGGAGCTATCGAAATTTTTGTTCTTAGATGTGAATCTCTGATGTTTAAAATTTATCAGAAAAACAGTTTATATTACAGTTGAACTAAACGTAGCGAAAATGCATGAAATGACCCTTATAAAAAGGCTGAAGCTCTCAGCGTTGATCAATTCCTGAGGGATGCGCAATGCATTCGACTTCATTAAGCATCGTTTAGAAGTGATTGAATGCATATCTGACCTTTAGAATGATTCGCGCTGGCCAACCGATGTTTCGAGCCAGTGATGTTATCCTTCAAGACAAGTCTGGTACCAATTTTCCGAGCCTGGAGAGATGGAAGGGTTGGTGGGCCAACGGAAGCGGGGGTCGATTCCACATGTGTGTTGTAGGGCGCCTCCGACCACTGCGCCAAACGTGCCCTATAGTGCTATATAATATTACACTATTGTAGAAAAACTGCTGCAAAACGTGCAAGAAAATGAAGTCACAAAACGTACATTAATTTCGCGTAGACCTAATATTACACAGAACGATTTATGTGGTCTATCGATGCCTGATATTTAAATATTTGCAATGCGCTAGTATGAAATGGTCTGTGTGCCTGTGTGTACAACTGTCTTGCACTACCAAGACTACGTATTCCTACATTTTCCACATGGCTTTCATTCTTCCTGTCGATGTCATATCTGCTCTATTTCACTGTTTTTTGATCAACTTGTTACTTTTTCAATGAGACGAAGCGAAGGACCTGCAAGGTGTGGTGGTGAACATGTTACTCTCCGGAAAGGACAATAGCGCGTTCGTTCTCCATCGCAGACACCTGCGCTCTGTAGTTTTACAATTATCTAGTGACTTTGTTTTACTCACATTTTTTCTTTTTTCGCTTTGTTCAGTTTATTTGTTCAGTTAAACCAGGCATAACGTTTCGAAGCTCTATACTGCACACATAGCTCCTTTCGCAGTTCTGCTACTGGCCTTTCTCTATTGTTGTTAAATTTTCGAACTATGGAAATCGATACGATTCGATTATCTTAAAATTTTTTAACCACTGATCGATTAGCGAACATTTATATGGGTTCTTTCGCAAGTGTACGTAGCAGAACAATATCCTGGATGTGCTTTATCGTAGATTTAAGTGTCGAACACAGACAGTGCCAATCAAATGCTTATGCTCCACTGGTCCTTTTTTCACATATAATCTGCATTGCATAGTGCTACACTTTAAGCACCGTTTGAATGTTGTCTACTGTTTATAGTCTGTTTGAATCAGATTCATCGGTTCCTAAGCACCACAAAAAATGATAAAGGAACTGTTTGTAAGGGGCGAGTAAACTCTGATGTCATGGCGTTTCCTTTATTATGTTTGCATTTCTACTAATTTTTTTCTAAAATTTTCTTTTGTACGACCCTTCTTTCACATCTACTGTACGGATCCCATTCCACTTGTTTCCTCATATCCATCATCCACGAGGGTCTTTCAACTTTTAACGTGTGGCTTCGATTACTGTTTTGAGGATTTTATTTTCATCTTGAATGTCGTAGAATGCTAGTCGAGCAATTCTCCCAGATGTCCTAAGATAGCAGGGCTGGAGCGTTCCCTTTTGCATTGCAAAGAGTGGTTTTTTTCTCGTAAAAGTTCGGCACCAATTCCCCTATACCGGAGAGATGAGAGCCTTGGTGAGCCGGGAACTGGGTCGAAGCAGGACCGTGCTCATGATGGTCAACATCATTACTACTGTGTTATTCGCCTTCCTTTTGTACTAGTTTTTATTAGTTATATTAACGTGTAGTTATTCAGTATATTCAGTAGTCTCTATTGGAGCTGGTTCGTTTGATTGTCGCCATTGTGTCTAACCTACTGCTGCTCTTTCTCAGCACCTGATATCGCCATCCATTTTGCCGTTGTAATCTTCTCGACAGCCAATCGTAAATTACTCGACACTTAATTCCTTGTTGAAGACTAGTTTTCTTTCTTTGGATGCGTCCTTCCTCACCAAATTTCATGCAAGTGGTTTTATTCGGAAACGAAGATGTAATGTTGAACTTTACACAGAATAGAGTTGTCCTGATGCTTGCATTTTCAAATTCGGAGATTTATTATTGATTGATTTATTACTTCGTCTATTATGTAGTCTCCCTATCCAGTCATTTCTTGTTGTGCTCCATGGTTTAACCGTTTTAGGGATCGTAGGCTTTGTCGTCCAACTGACTTGTAACAATTTTTATTGGATAGAACTCTTAGATTTGACGGTTAAAGGTAAATTTTATGAAATTCCTACAGAGTTAAGAGTCGCAAGGATCAGTGACACATCTTGGCCGGTTGGAGTGTTAAATTGCATTCATGTCTGATACAAGGGCTTTGATGCAAGAAGAAACGTTTTGCGGATTCCACGAAATCAAAATTGCGCTTTAGTGGGAAGGAATCTATGATTTCATTTCAATTTTAACAATGTTCCGTGTAAACTGAGACATGTTGGTTTCCTAAGGTGAGAGCGCACCAAGTACATTCTTACGCTTTTTGTGTCGAGCGTTTTATGTTAGTATTTAGTTACTTTCGAAACCTTATATTTATAGTGTAATATAATAATAATAATAATAATAATAATAATAATAATAGGGATAATAATAACAATAACAATCACAATAATGATGGGATAATGGTGTTGATAGTAATAGTAATACTTACTTAGGACACTTGAATAGCCTGTCCTCACTGGTTGTACGAGCCCCAGCATAATCTTCATTTTTTCGGAGTTTTGGAGCATTGTTCATCCTAGTGGCGGCAAATCGCTACCGGGCTTGTCTGGGAACTGTTCATTCTCTCCAATTCAAGTACGAACCCGGATCGTACACATTTCTGGTTCGATCTGCGTTCTACCATCTGCATCTGCAAAATCTGCAGACATCTCCCGATTAGCGTTTGAATTAGGTGCTGCTTAGAACCTCGCAGGGTTGGATGCTGTTAAAGTAGATTCTCTAGAGAATCCAGGGATAGCTATGTCATGTCTTCACCACAAACAGTCTCATTTTGTGGATAACAGCAAGCCGTTCCAGGTCAAGTCTGGTACCAATTTTGCGACACTGGAGAGATCGGAGGCGTGGTTGGCTCTAGGCACGTATAGTCCCGCACTAATTATTGTACAGTATCTGTTTCACTAAGCTGCCTTTACTGCTATTTTTTGTAAATTTTTTTGCTACGTGGCTCGAATCCACATGTGTCACACTATGCGTATCCCAAGGCTACCGTAGTGCGTACCCTATGCATTCGATTCGTTCCCTCGCATCCGCCGTCCACGAAAGTCTTCGAACTTTTTGTGTGTGGCTTCAGTTACTGCTTGGGGAGTTTTCATCTTCACGGTGAGCGTGATCTGCGTTCTACCATCTGCATCTGCAAAATCTGCAGACATCTCCCGATTAGCGTTTGAATTAGGTGCTGCTTAGAACCTCGCAGGGTTGGATGCTGTTAAAGTAGATTCTCTAGAGAATCCAGGGATAGCTATGTCATGTCTTCACCACAAACAGTCTCATTTTGTGGATAACAGCAAGCCGTTCCAGGTCAAGTCTGGTACCAATTTTGCGACACTGGAGAGATCGGAGGCGTGGTTGGCTCGAGGCACGTATAGTCCCGCACTAATTATCGTACAGTATCTGTTTCACTAAGCTGCCTTTACTGCTATTTTTTGTAAATTTTTTTGCTACGTGGCTCGAATCCACATGTGTCACACTATGCGTATCCCAAGGCTACCGTAGTGCGTACCCTATGCATTCGATTCGTTCCCTCGCATCCGCCGTCCACGAAAGTCTTCGAACTTTTTGTGTGTGGCTTCACTTACTGCTTGGGGAGTTTTCATCTTCACGGTGAGCGTCATTAATCGCCGATTAGGTCGATTCTCCAAGGAATCTCGAGATAGCCATGCTAGAACGTTTCCAGTTGATAAGTAGTAATTAGAATTCTATAAACTGGGAAGCGATATCTTTTCCGGAAAGACAGAGTAAAAACACGTTCTAAAACTTTTAAGGAACGAAATCCCATATTCATATCTAACATTTGTAGTTGTCAAACTTTAAACCTATTTGCTTAGATATTGTATGATTGTGGTCTGTCTCCATATAACGTACGGGTCCCAGCACTTTTGCTTTTTCATGAAGATTTGATATTCCTAGTTATGACAAAGCATTGTATTCCCAGGTTTTTGCCGCAGGAAAACGCTGACCGTCGTGGATCGAGGTTAGATCTTCTGTCCCGTCATTATAATTCTGGATGACGGCAGTTTTTTCGTTCTAATATTATAAGAGAAATTGGATGTGCTGAGATTTCAGTGATGATATTGTCATCATCTGTGAGATGACATTTACGTGTAAATGAACTATAGAAATATTAAGGTCATTAATAGGATTTTCATTCGAGTCAAAATTACCACAAGGACGAAAGTGCCTGCTCAGCAACGGACGATGGTCTTTCCATTAGTAGGGTGGCGGAGAAACTGAGAAAATGATGCTCCTATGACCTTGGAGAAGGGACTTTACGCTAATGCATTAAGGATTTATATATGTTTTCTCGTAGAATATCCTTTTAGTTTAAAATTTATTTGCAATTAGACTTCTGCATGAAATTGCAAGCTGAAGTTAAATGTTTGAAACTCCCTATGCAATTGCAGCAGTAGCAAACACTAAAGACACACTGGGGAACCCCATGATGTCCTTTCTGACGCGATGTCCTTTCGGACGAGATCCTTCTTGTCCATTTGCTTTCGTTTTCAGAAATGTGGGCGTTGACACGAAAATGTGTAGAAAATATGTTTCATACCCCTCATGTAATCATATTTTTTATCTGTATAGAATAAAATAGCTTGCATCTTATAGATCCATTGTTTTTATTTTAATTAATAAAGTTTAACAAAACATAAGATGTGTTGTTTTAAAGATCGGATGAGCCTTATTCGCATCATGTGACTCCTTTGGAGGTCAAATCCCAGCTTATGTGTTGGTGCCTTTTGTAGTGAAGTTCTAGTTTGTGATCAATCAGCTGCTGTTTTGACAGATGGATTCCGAAAGAGCCAAAGAAAAGTCCGATATTTGGCAAAACGGTTTTTGTCTTTTTCGTGGAATTTATTGATTCAGGTGTTTTCTTTTACTTCTTTCATTGTATCATTGCGTTCGAAAAGTGAATATCGTCATTGTGTTTCCTAAGCTCACTATTAAATGACTTTAACGTACTTAAATGTCGTGTGGTAATAAGTCATTTTGTCACAACATAGTTGTTGTCTTATTACACCTACATACCGTCTTTTTTCACCGTAACGTTTTGCGATGAGAATAAATAGAGCTAACGTTAATCAATCTCTGAGGGATGCACCGTGCATTCGACTTCATTATGTATCGTTGGAGGTGATTGAATGCATATCTGACCTTTACAATGATGACAATTGTGGTCCCTACCGATGTATCGAGCCAGTGCTGCTATCCTCCCAGACAAGTCCGTTAGCTATTTGTCGACCCCGGAGGGATGGAAGATTTGGTGAGCCATGGGCTCGAGGATCGATTCCTCGTGTTTGTCACAGTAGCGCCTCCAGCCACTGCCCCGCACGCGCTCTTTGCAATAAGAGGTTGCTTTATTTTGTTGACTTTTTATTTATTTTATTTACTGCCTTTTACAAGTTTTCACGGCAGGGTATTATTTGCGAAACAACTGCAATAATGCTGAGATATCCCGATCAGTCTCTCCGGCCTGTGATTGCTGATGGCAAAAGATCGATAGATCGATAGTAGAGAAGGTAACAGCACGCTCGCTCCCCACCGCAGACATCTGCTGTCCGGAGTTCTGCAAATGTCTCAGCAGTACTGTAGTTATTCTATTTTGCTTTTTTTCTGGTTATTTTCTTTCTTTTTTTGTTTTTGTAATTATATTTCTCGTCATCTCCAGTGTTTCAACTGATCCATTTTATGATTGTTAAGACTTGATTCGCATGGTGTGGTGGTGAACACGTTACTCCTCGAAAGACAATAACGCGTTCGATCCCCACAGCCGCACTCGCGGTCCGAAGTTTTGCAAATATCTCAGCATCATTAAAGTTGAAAACTTGCTTCATTTTACTCTTTTAAACATCGAAATTACGAATTCGTCGTTTTCTCTCTTAGCAATCGCGAGGTTGTTGAACAGCATACGTTTACTTCCATACAGTAACACACATACAACACAATCGAAGCTGACGTTTCGGCAGAATCGCCTTCTTCATAGCCTGGAAGGGTACACCAATACGCAACTAACTAGGTCAAACACTTCAACAGCACAAACAGAAAGATGAAAATCTGAGCGATAATTACAAGATCTACGGCTTCTCGAAAAAGCCCACCGCTTTTTTCATCTGTCTTCCACCGAGGAAGAACAGCCGCTCCGAGTCGCATATGGCTGACGACTGCAGCACCCCCAATCAACGATCGATACGAAGGTAAGGGCGAGATCTCGCTTAATCTCGGGGCATTACTCCCTGCTATTCATTATAGGATTTTTGGCATTTATCCAAAAAGCCTCGAGGAGTTTGCGTGTTGGTGTTTTAGTATCCCGTGCCAGGATAGCGACTTTTGTACCAAAATCGTCTCCGTTATGCCTTTGTATCCTTTGCGTGCCTAGTGGCGTGCCTTGTCTTCCTTTCGTTTGCCATCTAGGTGTTCTTTTATGCGGATACATGAAGGTCTGCCCGTTTCTCCAATATATTCGTCTCCGCAAGCACCACAAGAGATCAGGTATATCGTGCCTGAACTCATGCAGTCACCGTCCCTGCCATAAGGGCAAATTATGCAATTTTTTGTTTCATATAGACGGTCATACAAGCGGTACACCAACGTATCGAATGGTTCCGCAATGCAAGCCATCTTCGAACTTCTTGTTGAACATGAAGGAAAAATAAAAATGCATGGCTTGTCCATCCAGCAGCTTATGGCTCTCTTAAAGGGGTGCCTAAACTGCTCGATTTTCAGATGGTCTGCAAAATACTACGCCTAAATAAGGGGGCTGGCATTGGGATGACTATTTGCCGAGCCAAGTCGCGCGATTCTTCCCTTAGTTCCCTACTTGTGCACACAGAGGTGGCTGTTTGAAACATGTTTCTCACAAGCACCCTCTTTGTGTGCGAAGGGTGACAAGAAAGGGAGTGAACCAGGATGCTTTTGTTACTTGGTTTTCGGTACCACTTTGTCATGTAACCGCTACCTGACAAGTTAATTTGAACGTTTAAAAACGGGAGCCAGTCGTCCTTCGCTTTCTCCCGGGTGAACTTGATGTACTCTGACCGCTCGTTCAATAATTCAAAGCACTCGTCTACCTCCTTCTGTGTAGAGAAGACGACAAAACAATCTTCTATATATCTGCAGTAGAGTAGCGGCCGGAGACCGAGAACGGGGGCTCCACTCTAGACATAAACGCAATGGCAAGGCTTGGTGCCAGTCGCTGTCCCAATGCCAGCCCCCTTATTTACGCGTAGTATTTTGCAGACCATCTGAAAATCGAGCAATTTAGGCACTCCTTTAAGAGAACCATATGCTGCTGGATGGAGAAACCATGCATATTTTATTTTTCCTTCATGTTCAACAAGAAGTTCGAAGATGGCTTGCATTGCGGAACCATTCGATACGTTGGTGTACCGCTTGTATGACCGTCTATATGAAACAAAAAATTGCATAATTTGCCCTTATGGCAGGGACGGTGACTGCATGAGTTCAGGCACGATATACCTGATCTCTTGTGGTGCTTGCGGAGACGAATATATTGGCGAAACGGGCAGACCTTTATGTATCCGCATAAAAGAACACCTAAGTGGCAAACGAAAAGCAAGACAAGGCACGCCACTTGGCAAGCATAGGATACAAAGGCATAACGGAGACGATTTTGATATAGAAGTTGCTATCCTCACACGGGATCCTAAAACACCAACGCGCAAACTCCTCGAGGTTCGGTTTCTCCCGGGTGGACTTGATGTACTCTGACTGCTCGTTCAATAATTCAAAGCATTTGTCCATCTGCTCCTGTGTAGAGAAGACGACAAAACAATCGTCTATATATTTGCAGTAGAGTAGCGGCCGGAGACCGAGAACGGGGGCTCCACTCTAGACATAAACGCAATGGCAAGGCTTGGTGCCAGTCGCTGTCCCAATGCCAGCCCCCTTATTTACGCGTAGTATTTTGCAGACCATCTGAAAATCGAGCAATTTAGGCAACCAACGCGCAAACTCCTCGAGGCTTTTTGGATAAATGCCAAAAATCCTACAATGAATAGCAGGGAGGAATGCCCCGAGATTAAGCGAGATCTCGCCCCTTACCTTCGTATCGATCGTTGACTGGGGGTGCTGCGGTCGTCAGCCATATGCGACTCTGAGCGGCTGTTCTTCCTCGGTGGAAGACAGATGAAAAAAGCAGTGGGCTTTTCGAGAAGCCGTATCACCTGTATCGCCTGTAGTCCCGTTGATCGTCGAGTGACTCGAGCGGGCGCCAGTAAATCCTCCGTTTTTCTCTATCGCGGGCAAGAGTAGCCCAGTGGGTTCTCCTCGCTTTAGGGACTCGTCGAGCATCATATCTTTCTTCTAGGCTTTTCTTGAAGAACTCTGACGATCGGGTCGGTGGTCTTCCTGCAGTACGTTTGACATCCCGAGGAATCCAGTCACTAACAGCCCTTGTCCATCGGTTATCATTCATACGCATTACGTGTCCGGCCGACCTTATCTTCGACTGTTTGGCGTATAGAATGGCATCTTAGATTTTCGATCGTTGATGTAGATCGGAGCTTCGGATCCCATCCCTTACTTGTGCCAAACGGGATAATCCCAGCACCGTCCTTTCGACTGCGCGTTTGATAACGCTGAGTGATCTTTCATCCTGCTTACGTAGCGACCAAGTTTCTGACGCATACGTTAGGCAGGAAGAACCGTTGAGTCGAAAAGGTGGGCACGGAGTCGGGTGTTCTTTGTTCTCTTCACTACATCCTCGATGCTCTTGAAAGCTCCCCAAGCCGCTCGTTTCCTTCTGCTCAGCTCTGGAGCTAAGTCGTTCATCATATTGATTTCCCGACCTAGATAGACGTAACTGGGGGCATTCGGAGATATTCGTTCCGTTGAGCGTGAATGGGGCTAACAGAACCAATCCGTTCTTCATGAACATCGTTTTTGTGAGATTTAGTCGAAGACCAATCTTTCCACACGCTTTATCAAAGTCCGCAAGCATACGTTTCGCTTGACTAATGTCTGGTGTTATAAGAACGATATCATCAGCAAAGCGAAGGTGATGTATCTACCGGCTGTCGATTTTTACTCCCATATTATTGTTTTTCACCGACGACATGGCATGTCGGATTTCGGAAGGGAGAACCGGTGGAGCAGCATATCCATCCTCTTTTATTTCATAAGAAAAGTTTGTAGACGACAGACAGCAAGCAGATTGGGCGATAGTTGCGTATATCGTGTAGGTCGCCCTTCTTGAACAACAACAAGGTCTTGCTGGTCTTCCACTGAGTTGGGACCTTGCATTCAGACAGGTAACGTGTGAAGAGCCGAGCCAGTGTGCTTACGAGGACTGGCGGAAGGTTCTTCAGATGTTCTGATCTTATCCTGTCCGTACATGGTGCTGTTCGATATTTCACCAGCGAAATGGCATGTCGGATTTCGGAAGGGAGAAACGGTGGAACAGCATATCCATCCTCTTTTATTTCATAAGACGGGAGATGGACGTGGCTATAGAAGAGATCTGAGTAGTAATCGTGGATGATTTTCTCCATTGCCTTTCTGGACGCTGTTATTGTTCCGTCTGGGCGTCGAGTGCAATCATCTTGGTCTTGTAATTGGCGAAGCTTCGGCGGGCTTTGCGAATGCTTTTCCCAGCCTCTGCAGCTTCGACCATTGCTTCCCCCTTCGACCCTGCTGTTCTTCACTCTTTAAGATCTTCTTTTATCGCCTGTCTGCATTGTTTCGCAAGCTCGGACGTTAGTTCGCGGTTGCCTGCAACTCGTGCGAGTCCACGCTGGCGTATTAGCTCGAGAGTTTCTGGAGACAGACGTCTCTTGGTGACCTTCGATCTCTCAGCTTTCATGGCGCTAACGTGAAGATGTTGAATGAGCCGATCGTATTCCTCGTCGATGTTGTCGACAACGGCATCTTCCAAACAGCCGACTAGTGAGTTGAATAAGTCCCAGTTTGTGTTGGTTCTGGGACTACGGTTTTTGAATTTAGCGCCTTTTTCTGCTTTCCATGAAAAATAAAATCTTGCACGAAGGGGACGGTGGTCTGATCCCGTGTAAAATTTTGGGACAACAGCGACATCGGTTAGGCAAAACTTTCTCTTTACTATGATGTGGTCTATTTCATTATGGTACTCTCCATTGGGAGATTCCCACGTCCATCGTTGACGGTGAGGTTTCTGGAATTGCGAGTTATCATGGATGGTCTTGGTCGTCA
>MQTX01000172.1:78630-136413 GCA_009735665.1 Angiostrongylus cantonensis | reverse complement strand
CTGGATCCACCTGCGTCTCAGGGAAGCAAAGGTTGCTTTTGGTCTGCGATTAACCCCCTATCCGCCACCTGTGGATGCGCCACGTAACCTCGCGGCTAACCGGCTCGAGATCCCTCATATGGGGGAGATCCTTGGTCGAGAAGCCGTAGATCTTGTATTTATCGCTCAGATTTTCATCTTTCTGTTTCGCCGAGAGTCAACGCCGAGAGCTTTATCCTTTATCCTTTATCACAAGCAAAAGCGTTTTTGTTACTTCTTCATTTTCTATAAAAATCTGTCTTCACAAATTTTGACGACTCAAAACTCGGCAAGGGCATTAATTTTGTGGTTATTTGTATGTGCTGTATGTGCTGTTGAAGTGTTTGACCTAGTTAGTTGCGTATTGGTGTACCCTTCCAGGCTCTGAAGAAGGCAATTCTGCCGAAACGTCAGCTACGATTGTGTTGTATGTGTGTTACTGTATGGAAGTAAACGTATGCTGTTCAACAATCTTGCGATTGCTAAGAGAGAAAACGACGTAATAATGCCGAGGTTAATAGAAAGTCGATCCTGGGTACTATCGAAATTGCGGTTAAATTTAGGGAGCCGGTAGCGCAGTGGTAGTGATGCCCGTCAGCACGAGCATGGTGCTACTTCAATTCCGCTCTGGTCCAACTAAGCCTCCCATCCTTCCGAAGTTGTGAAATTGGTACCAGACTTGTCTGCAAAAAAGTAAATCATCCTCTGCAATCCAACTGAGAACACTCCAGCCTAGTTACCTCAGGATTCCAGGGAGAATTGTTCGACTTGTATGTGTGTTACTGTATGGAAGTAAACGTATGCTGTTCAACAATCTTGCGATTGCTAAGAGAGAAAACGACGTAATAATGCCGAGGTTAATAGAAAGTCGATCCTGGGTACTATCGAAATTGCGGTTAAATTTAGGGAGCCGGTAGCGCAGTGGTAGTGATGCCCGTCAGCACGAGCATGGTGCTACTTCAATTCCGCTCTGGTCCAACTAAGCCTCCCATCCTTCCGAAGTTGTGAAATTGGTACCAGACTTGTCTGCAAAAAAGTAAATCATCCTCTGCAATCCAACTGAGAACACTCCAGCCTAGTTACCTCAGGATTCCAGGGAGAATTGTTCGACCAGCATTCTACGACATTCTAGATGAAACTGCAGCAACCGAAGCCATACGTAAAAGTTGGAAGATCTTCGTGAACAATATGGATGTGAAGAAACGAACTGAATGTGCGAAGTGCTGGGATCTGGAGATCCGTGTAGTAGATGTGAAAACAGGTCATAAAGCTCTCTCGGCGTTGATCAATCCCTGAGGGATGCGCCATGCATTCGACTTCATTAAGTATCGTTTGAGGTGACTGAATGCATATCTGCCCTTTACAATGACCCGCGGTGGCCTACCGATGTATCGAGCCAGTGCTGCTATCTTCCCAGACAAGTCTGGTACCAATTTACCGACCCCGGAGGGATGGAAGGCTTGGTGAGCCATGGGCGCAGGGATCGATTCCACGTGCGTGTCGCATTGCCGCCTCCAACCACTGCGCGACACGCGCCCCTGAGGACAGATCATATAAAATAAAATTCAAAAAAGGTTATATTTATAACAGAAACCCGTTGCTTGAAAAACGTTTCAAGAAATATCCCGAAGAAACAAAATTTTCACTTTGTTTGGAGGAGAAAGTGCCGTTCTATAATATTACTCTAGTGCTCTCATTTTCCCTTTTGTAATAAGGAGGACACATGGCAGCCGTGTTTTTAGAGGTAGTGTACAATACGCATGTGATCTTTGGTTCGCTCTCGCCGTCCTAACGAAGTCCTCCAACCTATCGATATCGGCAAATTGGTGCCAGATTTGTTTAAGCGGTTAAAAACGACAATGTTTACATCGATAAACCCCGCAAGTGATTGTGATTGTGTATGCCGAATGTACAGTTCACCTGCAGGATGTTACGAATGGAGTCGAATGCATGCCGCAACACTAAAGGATTGATCAACGGGCGGCACTTTATCTTTACTTTACTTTACTAACGAAATCGATCGACGTCGAACTGTTGTCCATCGGAGTGTTATGTGATCGATATCGGATTGAATTTTATAGCATCGCTCCTGTATGAAAAAAAGCACATTTACTGGAATTCATTCGCATTTCGGTCGTTCCGTCACAATCCGTTGACAAATCTTGTTGTTCCACTTAATCGGATTTCAATGTGGATTATGTGATTTTTCCGAGCCTCGATATGCGCATCGTATTGATGGTGATGTTTCGCATTTTAAGACTCTGCTGTGGATTTGGTTCATACTTACACTTTGTAGTAAAGCAAGCTTTTTTTATTGTACATGGCCCGAAATCAGGATTTTTTTTCTTTATAAATGTCGTAGAATACTGGTCAAGTTAATTCTCTTTCAAGATAGCCGGGCTAAGGCGTTTCCACCTGGATTAGAGGAGGGCGTTGGGGCGGGGAGCGAACTAGAGCCTTTGCTTACTGACCGACTAACAAACCACTCCGCTATCCATGCCCACGTAGAGCAATTTGTGCAATGTACTCAGACTCTTCTTTAGTTTTATGTCCTGTTATTATACTATTGTTTATTCCTTGTCACCTGGTTTCAAACTATTTAATTCAAGTTTCTAGGACATTTTATTAGATTCGGACTTCGACATCTCTTTGCGAATCCATAACTTATACGGTATTGCCTAACTGCCATGCAAAAAAATAGCTTCTGTTATTCCAATCAATACCCATTTTTTAACGATTAAACCTTTCAGCTGGATTGGTAATAACTTTCATATTATCTACACGCTACATGTTTCCCCGCGTTTGTACTGGCAAGTTTTTTGTAAATAGAAGTGGTCGTCCAATTCGTATATTCAGTATTTGGGAATGGTGTATAATGACACAGGAATTGTTGCTTGTTCGACCTCGGCTCGGGCCAACCAAGCCCACATCCCTCCTGGGTCGGCAGTTTGCTACCTGACTGGTTTGGGAAATACCCCTCATAGATGCACAAAGACCTGCAACCACATGCAAATCCACATAGTAGAGAAAGTTGAATCACGTAAATAAACGAAAAATAGGTGCATAAGTTCTTAATTCGAAAAACAACTCCGTAAACAACTATTACTTTACAAATAAAAAATATCCCCGTTACTGGTTTACCACCTCATCGTGTGGAAAGAGTATTGTTATGCTTTGTCATGGTCTATAGGTATCACAGAAGATAAAATTTCTCGATATTTCCATTGGGCTGACCACGAAGGGCTGCAAGACTGCAAGCATCCGTCTAATAGACGAACGTTAGCGACTAGTTGTTATGACTTAGGTGCGTCCTGGTACAGCTATCTCATGACTCAATGAAAGAACCCGTATCGAATCACCAAAATACCAGCCGAATTGGAATTGTATCGGAAGTTGAACGATTCATGGTATAGATATGCCATCCAGGTGTGCAACTAAAACGACTGCGAGCTGCAATGAAGATAAGGTTTATGAAGGTACATAATCGATTACTGAAATACGTTCTCCACCCACTCTTGTTTTTCTTCCTTCGAAAAGTGGAAGTTCTTGCTTCGTGGGTTTCTCGATAGTTTTTGGAATTATGAACCAATTTCTCACCATAAAGATGAATAGTGTCTCATAATTTCACTCATTTGTTGAAAACAAAGCGTTCGCTCTTTTTGCGCTATTGGCATTGACTGTGAACTGTGAACCAACGTCACGGATTTTTCGGAACTCAGGTAAAAAAAGTTCTTTTCAGAGCAGCATATTAATTTAGAGTTAAGGTCAAACGTCTAAATTCATGTGGATACTGCATCTCCTTGACGCCTATTTTTTGGTACACTCACTATGAGTTGGTATCAACTCACGCCGGTCCAATTGTCCCCTTATGCATTGTTATTCTATTATGTCAGACACTAAGTGTTAATTGGAAAATAGGATGAGGTGTAGACAATTCTACATTGGCACAAGGAATTCGTGTTCCAAGTACCCATATTGTTTACGTTTTCACCTTATCATTCATGTGCAAATGAACCTAACCAGAACTTATGGTTAACTCTGGAGTGATGATGCGACGGATTTGAGCAGGTTTAATCCCTAGTATCTACATTCTATTCTATCCGTTCACTTCACACCTGTTTCGTTACTAATAAGCACCAGTGCGCTCATTATCTCACGAGCTAATATAAAATTTTCTTTCAACGTTTTGAGAATGTATTACCATATGCGTCAACAATAGTTGTATGCTTATTTATATCTATGCATATTACTGCTAAACTCTGACCATATTCTCTTGTCACTAGTCAGAAATGCATCAATACCAACAAAGGGGCTAGTATTTTTTTTTCCTTAATGAGCTTGCACGAGGTTGATAAAGGGGCTAGTGTTTAGGGGCTGGTGTTTCAGCTCTGACCACACATTTTCATACTTTCTGTCAAGAGATTATGACTACTTGTCCGATAACTTAGCCTTTAATTCATGGCTGACTACGAGGTAACTATGGAATGCTATGATATCTTAGAGATCTTAGTAGGTGGTATTTTGATTTACTTACAAACACCAAACTCCAATACAAATGCTCGTTTGTTATAATTGAAGGCCAAGGTCTCAACAACTATCGGTTAGAAATCGTTTTCTAACTTCTTTGTGACTCGATAGCGTCTATGAAGAGTGAACGTGCTTCACATTGTTACTTTATTTTATTTTTGTTATCTTTATTATTTTGACACATGCTTGAGGGATTGATGAACACAGAGCTTTATCCCTTGTCCTTATCCTTTTCCACTTCACCATAGTCTAGAAAGTTGGGTTATTGGTTCCGATTTTATGAGTTCATTGCAACCGCGCATAAGTTTGTTCTTTCTTTTGCCTCTTTTTTTCTTTTTTCGTCCTTCGCAGTGAAATTGAACTTGTGTGAACTATATACGCGGCTAACTTTGCTCTAAAATACGGTATTTCCTCAATGTATTGATTTTTATGGACGTTTTCTTTACCGTAAGATCGCAATATAGCGGGGAAGTGTTTCTTTCATAGAAGGCTAGCCATTTTCCTCATTATAGAAATGGTTTTGTTTAATTACGAAGATTACTTACATGAATTTGTTCACACTAATTTGCGCTGTTAATATAGGTTCATTGATTATCGATCAATTATCGATCAGTTGCCGATCGCCACTTATCGATTGATTGTTGTTTACAGATCCTCTTTATTTTTCTCCTTATTTTCAGAGTTAATGTGACGTTTTTCTGTGTAATTCGAACCCAATATGCATCACGGGTTTTCTCTACACTTGTCATTAATTCTGTCACTGGTTCGATTGCTACGATGCCAAATCTTGAGTTCGCTCGAGGTTCAGCCTAGTGTTGGAGTGGTAAGTTCTCCTCATCATTGCTAAAGATTATTAAGTTACCAAAAGGGTGCTGTGTTTTCTGGAATGCAGAAGTACTACTGCTTCTAGAGCTATCTTTGTGAAAGAATACTAGTTAATGGGATTACATTATAACTCGATATCGATTTTTTTTGAAAATAACAATATGTCATTCGACAACCAATCCCATAACTTTATTTACATATTGCACTTTATTATATATATATTGTATGTTGTATATTATATCTGTATATTGTACTTTATTTATATATTGTTGGCACAACATTGATAAGTTGTAGTATCTACATTTTGTGTAAGGGGGCGGGTATCACACTGGTAGTAAAAGCGATCATCAAGAGCATGGTGCTGGTTCGCTCTCGCTCTGCTCTCACCAAGGTTGTCATACCTCCGGAGTCCGGAAATTGGTGGTGGAAGTATCTGTGAAAAGTCCATGTTTCTGCAATCCAGGTTGGAACGGCCTAGCCCGGCTATCTCAGGAATCCAAGCAGAATCTACTCTATCAGTATTCAGCGACGTTGATGATGAAAGGAGAATCCTCAAGCAGCAGCGAAGGCCACACATAAAAAGCTGGAAGACCTTCATGGACGATTGGTGCTAGGAAATGAATCGAATGCGAGAAGTGCTGAGATCCGCAGAGTAGATGTGAAGGACGGGTCGTATAACAAAAAAAAGTTTTTTAACAAGTGATTTACACACCAGAAACACAATGTCTATCGATCTAGAATTCCAAGTTTTTATTTTACATTCAGTTATTGGATCCTAAGTCTACTAACGACAATGAAATACTGATCAGCTATCTGGCGGCCGTGTCGCGACTGGACGAACAACCTGAAGAGTTCATGAAAGCGATCAGTATTGCACGGGTAATATTTGACACGAAACATTCTCATGTTTATACGATCGTGTTGAACCTGAGATATTTTCAAAACTTGGGTCGCAAGCCATATTCGAAACCGCAATTCTCTTTTTCCGGGGGCTCACATGTTACCCACTGCACAATCGAGTTCTCCAGTGAATAACACGTCAGCTCCGAAAAGGTAATCGCGGGTTCGAATCCGGTCTGTGGTCCAAGTTTTACAATTATTTCAGCATCATTGTGGTTGAATTTCACATAATACTCTGGCATAAAAGCATAATAGGCACATAATAATAAGTATTATATAAATTTTCGAGTCATTTGACGTTTTTTTCAGACACATGCTTCGGATTCATCGTCCTCATCATCACCATTTCATGACGAACGCGTTAAGCAGATCTACACTATGTTCAATTGTTTTAGTACTGATTTTGATGGCAAGTATAAGTATTTTTCATTATATAGATCTCTATGGTAACATGCCAAATCCTTTAAAAAATTATTGGTTTATAGAGATTTTCTTCGGAGTCTAGCTTGGTACTTGATACTTGAATGGCCCGTCCTCACTGGTTGTGCAGGGACTCTACATATCCTCCTTTTCTAGGAGATTTGCTGGTTAAACCATTGTGTTTCCCTGGAATCCTGAGGTCAGCCTAGCCAAAGTCTCCCAAACTCTCTCAGCCAAAGCCAAAGACCCCAGGTCTTCACCATCACAGGCAGTCACATCCTTTGTGGATCATAGGGAGATTTGCCACCATACGACTAGTTTGGTACCAGGACGGTAGTGAATAGAGGTATTGGTTCACTCTTAGCTAGACCTCTTGATGGAAACGCAGGGCTCCTTCTCAGCTTGGGAGGCCCTGCAGGAGGACGAATCTCCCGCTACGCATCGCAGTCCGACACCCAGGAACACCTCCTAGCCAAGATGAGGCGGTAAACTGTTGAGAGGCTTCGGAACCTAAAACGATTTTAATTTAGTGTTTCAGGATCAATGATATCTGGAGCTTTACAAGTAGCTGTAGATGAGATAAACGCTAATTCGGATCTCCTACCAAATCATCGGCTTAGTTATATCTTCGATAACACTTGTGGCAAAGAAAGACAGAGTATGTTTATTTTTCCAATAAAAAGTACACAAAATCACGTCGTCCAATGTTGTTAAATTGCAAGATATTGACTAGATTTAAACGTCCGTTGGGGATTTTTTGGAATTCACCCACAATATGTTCTTACGTTAAAATACGTTTACCTAATGCCATAATGACTTCAAACTAGGTTATGTTTTGCCTTCGCATTGCTTACTAAGTGGTTTTCGTTATTGAAAATTCTGAGATCTCTTGGCAAAGAACAGAACCAGATAATATCTGCGAGTTTCCAAAAAAAAAGTGAAATACGTGCCATTAAAACTTTCCTGTAGAGATCTGAATCCATTGTGCTGAGAACGTCATCGGTTTGATGAATACATTTTGTTGACCAGAACACTAGGAAAGGTCACGGATATTTTCATCTAAGTTATCAACGTTGTTTGTGCTCTATCACAAAAGCCAAAGCTCTCGGCGTTGGTCAATGCCTGAAGGATTGATTCGACTTCATTCAGTTTTGTTTGGAGGGGATTCAATGCATATCTGGCTTTTACGTGGTATCGATGCGTCTTCGTTGCTATTGTTCATCCAGCCGCAAGGAATTTGTCTACTATGCTTTTTTGTGGTCTTCTTTGTTTTGCCATCTAGCAGGACGAACTTCTGTACAGGCCGTCCTTACTATTGCATTGATACGGTGCTCAAAACATTAAAGCTTGGGATTATCCTGTTTATGTCTAAACAAAATTTCTTGTCAGTGGTCGGGTTGAAGCAGGACCATGCTCATGATCAACGCCATTGCTACCGCTGCGCTGCCATATTACAACTGCAGTTCTTCGTTAGCTTTGATCGTGGCAAATTTCTCATTCGTTAGTCAGAGCTAGCAGTGTATTCCTTAATTTTACTAGGGGTAAAACATGTGAGGCATTCATTAAGTCTTTATAGTACCTCCGTTGTAGATGTACTGACTTGGAAATGGGTATAGTGTGATGGTTTCTAGGTACGCAGTACTTTATGGAACATTGGAAAATGGGAGCACGTGTTTTCATCGGTCCCGAAATGAACTGCCGAACAGAGGCAACAATGGCTGCTGCGCAAAACTTACCGATCATTAGCTACAAGTGTAAGGATCAAACCGTATCCGACAAGAAAAAGTGAGTTCGTTCTTGTTCGTAATACATAATATGTGTTCCATTCAGATATTTTGTGCAGAAAGGTTATGTTTTGCCTTCGCATTGCTTACTAAGTGGTTTTCGTTATTGAAAATTCTGAGATCTCTTGGCAAAGAACAGAACCAGATAATATCTGCGAGTTTCCAAAAAAAAAGTGAAATACGTGCCATTAAAACTTTCCTGTAGAGATCTGAATCCATTGTGCTGAGAACGTCATCGGTTTGATGAATACATTTTGTTGACCAGAACACTAGGAAAGGTCACGGATATTTTCATCTAAGTTATCAACGTTGTTTGTGCTCTATCACAAAAGCCAAAGCTCTCGGCGTTGGTCAATGCCTGAAGGATTGATTCGACTTCATTCAGTTTTGTTTGGAGGGGATTCAATGCATATCTGGCTTTTACGTGGTATCGATGCGTCTTCGTTGCTATTGTTCATCCAGCCGCAAGGAATTTGTCTACTATGCTTTTTTGTGGTCTTCTTTGTTTTGCCATCTAGCAGGACGAACTTCTGTACAGGCCGTCCTTACTATTGCATTGATACGGTGCTCAAAACATTAAAGCTTGGGATTATCCTGTTTATGTCTAAACAAAATTTCTTGTCAGTGGTCGGGTTGAAGCAGGACCATGCTCATGATCAACGCCATTGCTACCGCTGCGCTGCCATATTACAACTGCAGTTCTTCGTTAGCTTTGATCGTGGCAAATTTCTCATTCGTTAGTCAGAGCTAGCAGTGTATTCCTTAATTTTACTAGGGGTAAAACATGTGAGGCATTCATTAAGTCTTTATAGTACCTCCGTTGTAGATGTACTGACTTGGAAATGGGTATAGTGTGATGGTTTCTAGGTACGCAGTACTTTATGGAACATTGGAAAATGGGAGCACGTGTTTTCATCGGTCCCGAAATGAACTGCCGAACAGAGGCAACAATGGCTGCTGCGCAAAACTTACCGATCATTAGCTACAAGTGTAAGGATCAAACCGTATCCGACAAGAAAAAGTGAGTTCGTTCTTGTTCGTAATACATAATATGTGTTCCATTCAGATATTTTGTGCAGAAAATTTTATTGATGAATCTACTGATAAGGCTTGAGAACTTGAAAAAATCATAACTGATAAGAAAAATTTTTTATAGCAGCAGTTAGTACTAAATTATACATACGAATTTACAGACATCTTCTTGTTACGACTTTCGGCACATGCTATGAAAGAAAGGGCAGTGAGTGCACATGAGAAAGTGCAGAATTTTTCCACAAATTAGGTTGATATGCCGACGTTTAGTGCAAAATCAACACATTCGCGACGACGCCTAATTTTTGGGCTGTTACGGACTTGATTGTTTTTGAGAACAGACGATATTTTTCCTATAACTAGAGTACTATAAGGGTTTTGAATACGACGGAATTATAGAAGAGACTTTGATCTATCGCTGAAGATGTATGCAGTTTTGTATGATACTGTGTATTGTGTGAGGCGTAGTTAGCGCAGTGGTCGGAGACGCCGTGCAGTACACATGGGATCGATCCCAGCGCAGCCAGGCCCACTATGTCCCCCATCCCTCCGACGAGGTCGGTAAGTTGATACCAGACTTATTTGGGAGGGTATCAGCACTCGCTCGATGCATCGGTAGGCCACCGCTAGTCATTGTGAAGACCACCAGATATGCATTCAATCACATCTGCCGATGCTTAATGAATTCGAGTGCATGGCACATCGCTCAGGGATTGATCGATGCCTACAGCTTTATCCTTTATGCTTTATACTATTGACTGTATGATACTGGGTTCATGATATAAAGATATTGCCAGTATTTAGAAGGTTCTGCATGCCAGGACTATTTCTACATTTTTCTTCACCACTCATTAATTGAAATAACTACGATTTATCATAATGATGAGAGCTGAAAGAAAAGTGCGAGTCAAATTTTAAAGATGAACTTGTTGAAGTAAAAATTATTTCATGTATTTCCAAGCGCAGAGGACAGCCTTTCTCGATTGGCGCCCATGACAACATCTAAGCTTGATAAGCTATCGTTTAATTACAAAAAATTTAAAAAAAGTGTTTTTATGCCGAATTAAACCATCAGAAACCAAATGACCTTTATAGAGGTCATACCGGCCCACTATGTTCCATTGCGAATGAATTGTAAGAGCGACCGAGCCGATAGATAATAAGAAAATCAAGTTGGAATTTGATTTTCTCATCTCCTCCATACTCCTCTTTCTTTGAATAACATTGTTGCTGTAAAGTTGGAATATTTGAAGGTTTTTAAGAGAAACACAACGATATTTTCTACTTGGAATTTGCTTTTAAAATGTTTCATTTACCTATACGACAATTATTGACCATCTTCTCAAGGTCCCAACGTGGAGGTATTTGGAGACATTATCTCAAGGTCAAGGTAGGGGTTTCTGAAAGCGTTATCTTGAGATCCATTAGAAAGTTTCCAAGGAATAGTTTTGTTCTACTGCAAGTTGCCTTAGCGGTTGAATTGACCAGACAAATTAAGCATAGCTGAGCTGTACCATCATATTTGATTGAACTGTTATAACTTAACAAACGTAATCTTAGTTTTCCAAACAAGGTCCTCATTTAGAACATTTTCGAAGTATTACTCAGTTCGTTTTAATTGCGCCGAAGAGATCGTTTTGTTTGAAAAGATAGGTACAATACGTTTGCACGTACGGTGCCTTCCTAGGTACAATACGTTTGCACGTACGGTGCCTTCCTAGGTACAATACGTTTGCACGTACGGTGCCAGCCGAAACAGATATTGTCAAGGCTTTCATCGCGTTATGTCGTGAGTATAAATGGAAGAAGTTTACCGTCATCTACGAGGAACATCCAGCTCATGAAGAACTTTATCAAGCGTTACAGGTAAAATTCTCTTCAAAATCCCCTTTTTCAAAAGAATATTTGTGAAGGAATAAATTCAGCTTAGTTTTATTGGTACACTGAGTCCTAATGTAGAAGTCAACTTTGTTCGAAGTGAAACTCTTCAGCAACGTATAGAAGACATTTTTTCACATTGCTTCTTTTTGCACTCTTTTGAGCAGCTTATCGGTAGAATCCACTCTTTTAAGAGTCTTGTAATACACACGGGATCGATCCCCTCTCCCCTGACTCACCAACCTTTCCATCGTTTCGGGGTCGGCGAATTGGTACCAGACTTATTTGGAAGGATAGCAGCACTGGCCTGATTCATCTGTAGACCATCGCGAGTCATTGTAAAAGCCAGATATGCATTCAATCACTGCGAATGATGCGTAGTGGAGTGTAATGGTTGGCACAACTCTCAGGGATTGCTCAACACCGAGAGCTTTATCCTTTTATCCTTTACAAAAATTTTATCACCGTTCTGTGTCAAATTCCAGCAAGCGATTGATTTCGAGAATGCACATCTCGAGCCGAGTGATATTCGCTATTCGGTGCAAAATGTATCAAAAGTGGTTCGATTCAGTGAAGTTCAATCGGAGAAGCTCATCGATAGCGTAATTGAGCAGACCAAGGATATAACAAGATGTGAGTGCTTAGCTAAGAGTGTGATTACGTGCTGTTTGGGAAGGCGTTGTACGTTGATTTGGAAGTGAAACGGTTATGGAAGTTATGTATATTACAGTGTATGTCACGTTTGGTAATGTGCGTTTGTTCCGAAAAATTCTCATGTCGATGGGGAAGTTGGGTTTGACGGATTCGCAGCAGTACTTGCTCATATATCTCGACGCGGACTACAATTGGTTGAATGTCTACCATGCAATGAATAATCATTTTTTTCGAAGTCAGTCATTATAAGTATCTTTATATATCAATGTGAAGTGGTCAGTATTTGTTGTATTTTCATAGAATCTTGAAGCCAAAGACATTGTGATATCCGTTGTAGGTTTCTCTAGCATCGAAGAGGTACTTCAGAACTAATTTAGATGTTTCGTACCACTTAGTTGCTTCTAAATTTCGTAATTGTTAGTGGATGCATGGTACCAGACTTCAACCGTAATTCTGGGCTGTAATTTGGTACATGAGGCGAGTGTAGAGCAGTGGTCGGGGGCGTTCTGCAGTACACGTGGGATTGATCCCCACGACTTAATGAAGTTGGATGCATGGTGCATTTGTCAAGGATAGGTCAACGCCGAAGGCTTTATCCTTTATCCTTTTTGTTTGTTGTTCTAAACATTTAGTTTTTTCCAGTTTTCCTAGTTAAGCATTCTTACTAAAACTTATGCTGACAAATGGATTGATTTATCGCTCTCTTTTAATTGCGCAGTTTAAATTGTGCTGTTCAAGATACAATGATTGACCTTCAATCCTCATGGGATGTGAGCAATTCTTCTGACCATCGAATCATTGGTTATTCTCGAGCAGCGTTGGCTATCATTCCAACTCCAGTAGAACTGAATTCGGAAAGGTGTCGCTGAATTCATTTAATTACCGCCTTATTTCGTTTGGCGCTGTATTTTTTACGTAGTTGACATTTTCATTTAGATTCAAGAAGTTTTGGGAACAAGCTGTTAAAGATTTGGCTAACTTTGGAATCACTAAACATGAGCATACGTGGTCAATTAAGGTAAGGTTATTATTATTATTATTATTTCATATTGATTTCTGAGCAATGTCAGTCAGCACCTGTAATTTAAAATCTTCAAATAGCAAAAAGAAATACAGTCACAATGATGCTGAGATATTTACAAAACTCCGGACGGCAGGTATTTGCGGTGGAGATCGAACACGTTGTCCCCCCTTTCCGGGGACTAGCGTGTTCACCACCACGCCACGCTGGTCCTTCGTTTCGCCTTTCTTTCAGCAAGAAGGAAGTCGGCCTTAAGCTCTTGCTTAGATTTTTTTCTTTCTGGAAATACTGATATTTATTTGCCGTGTTGCCTATGAGTGAGTAAGATAAGGTGGGCCGGACACGTAATGCGTATGAATGACAACCGATGGACAAGAGCCGTTAGTGACTAGATTCCTCGGGATGTCAGACGTACTGCAGGAAGATCACCGATCCGATGGTCAGAGTTCTTCACGAAGAGCATAGAAGAAAGATATGATGCTCGACGACTCCCTAAAGAGAGCAGAACCACTGGGCTACTCTTGCACGCGACAGGGAAACAATGGAGGAATTACTGGCGCCCGCTCGAGTCACTCGACGATCAACGGGACTACGGGTGATACAGGTGATTGCATATGAGTGAGTATGGCATATCGATCTCGGTCTATGTTAACGAACATTTAATGTCCATTGTTTTTTTCGTTTCGTGATGTTATACATTGAACAAAGCAAGTTCTTACCTGATACTTGATACTTGAACGGCTCTTCCTCACTGGTTTGGTGGGCGCAAGCATAATCACCATTGTTTGGAGCTTACTAAAACTTATGCTGACAAATGGATTGATTTATCGCTCTCTTTTAATTGCGCAGTTTAAATTGTGCTGTTCAAGATACAATGATTGACCTTCAATCCTCATGGGATGTGAGCAATTCTTCTGACCATCGAATCATTGGTTATTCTCGAGCAGCGTTGGCTATCATTCCAACTCCAGTAGAACTGAATTCGGAAAGGTGTCGCTGAATTCATTTAATTACCGCCTTATTTCGTTTGGCGCTGTATTTTTTACGTAGTTGACATTTTCATTTAGATTCAAGAAGTTTTGGGAACAAGCTGTTAAAGATTTGGCTAACTTTGGAATCACTAAACATGAGCATACGTGGTCAATTAAGGTAAGGTTATTATTATTATTATTATTTCATATTGATTTCTGAGCAATGTCAGTCAGCACCTGTAATTTAAAATCTTCAAATAGCAAAAAGAAATACAGTCACAATGATGCTGAGATATTTACAAAACTCCGGACGGCAGGTATTTGCGGTGGAGATCGAACACGTTGTCCCCCCTTTCCGGGGACTAGCGTGTTCACCACCACGCCACGCTGGTCCTTCGTTTCGCCTTTCTTTCAGCAAGAAGGAAGTCGGCCTTAAGCTCTTGCTTAGATTTTTTTTCTTTTGGAAATACTGATATTTATTTGCCGTGTTGCCTATGAGTGAGTAAGATAAGGTGGGCCGGACACGTAATGCGTATGAATGACAACCGATGGACAAGAGCCGTTAGTGACTAGATTCCTCGGGATGTCAGACGTACTGCAGGAAGATCACCGATCCGATGGTCAGAGTTCTTCACGAAGAGCATAGAAGAAAGATATGATGCTCGACGACTCCCTAAAGAGAGCAGAACCACTGGGCTACTCTTGCACGCGACAGGGAAACAATGGAGGAATTACTGGCGCCCGCTCGAGTCACTCGACGATCAACGGGACTACGGGTGATACAGGTGATTGCATATGAGTGAGTATGGCATATCGCAGTATCCTACTTTACTACCTTAGATCTCGGTCTATGTTAACGAACATTTAATGTCCATTGTTTTTTTCGTTTCGTGATGTTATACATTGAACAAAGCAAGTTCTTACCTGATACTTGATACTTGAACGGCTCTTCCTCACTGGTTTGGTGGGCGCAAGCATAATCACCATTGTTTGGAGATTTGCTGGTTAAGCCATTGTGGTTCACTGGTATCCCGAAATCAACCTGACCAACGTTTGCCTCAGGTCGTCAAAACCACATGCAGTCGGCTTGTTTTGTGGATCAGAGGGAGATTTACTACCATACGACTAGTTTGATACAAAGACGGTGGTTGGACCTGGTATTGGTTTAATATCAGCTATGCTTGCTGATGGAAACGCCGGACCCTTTCTCAGTTGGGAGATTCTGCCGAGGGACGATTCCCCCCGCTGTACATCGCATTCCGACACCTAGGAACATCTCCCAGCCACGATTAGGCGGTAAACCGTTGGGAAGAGACAGGTTTATAACCAACGGTTTTTTTCTTACCAGCTTCTGTACTGGATGGCTAGAACCTAGCTGGTTTTTGTTTTGCAGTTGCTGATCAACTAATTATCTACCCGCTAATAACTTTTTAGGATAAACGCTTAATTTCTTTAAAATTTTTCTAAATTCTTTAAATTTTTTTAAAATTTTAAAAAATTCCTTGAGAAGTGTAGGTTTCAAATGAAATCCCAGTAGGGCATGTATGGCGCAATGTTCGGTGGCGCCCTGAAATACACATGGGATCGATCTACGCAACCCAGGTTCACCGAGCCTTCTATCTTTCCCGGGTGGGCAAATTGTTACCAGACGTGTCTGAAAGGATAGCAGCACTGGCTCTAGCTTAATGAAGTCGAATGCATGCCGCATCCCTTAGGGATTGATTAACGCCGAGAGCTTTATCCTGTGTCCGTTTATATAAAATCTCTAGGTGGTAATAGCTCCGTTGTTGAACGATTATGTTTTGAAATAGCTTTTTTTAAAATGTGCACGTTGATTCTACCTGCTTTTGCAATCCTAAAGTTGTTGTCAGAGGTTACAGACGCCTTATTTTCTTCATCGTTTAAGGTTAATCGGTTCGCATGTTATCTGTATGATGCCATATATTTGTACGCACGTGCATTGCACGAAGTGATCGAGGAGACGTCAGAACAGCAAGCACATGGCTACGATCCGACAAGAGATGGGGCGGCAATCATTAGAAAGATTCTGAATCGAAAGTACTCGAGTGAGTTTAAAGAGTTAATTGGCCGCATAATAAGATTCATTTAGATGGATATGTTAAGAATTTGTGTTTGTCAGGCCTCCACCAGAAGCGGTTAGCGCAGTAGTAGTCATGCTCGTTCATCACTAGTACGATGCTCATTTGACCCCGCCATTGGCTCATCATGCCTCTCATCCTTCCGGGGTTGGGAAATTGCCACCAAACTTATCTGGAAACAGTTCAGTCTTTGCAATCCACTTGGAAACGCTCTTGCCCGGATACCTCAGGACTCTAGAGGGAATGGACTCAATCAGCGAGCACTTACTGACATTCATAAAGAAGACGATCATCCTCATTCAGCAGCCGAATCCACATGTGAATAGTTCGAAGTCTTTTGTGTATAATTAATGCGAGGAAGCTAATAGAATGCAAAAAGTGCTGAGATCCGCGCAGTAGATATAAAGACGGGTGGCGCTAAAAATATGCCTTAAACAAAGTCCAGCCATTATTCGAAGTTAATGAGATGCGCATAGTGCAGGACAGGGGGTTCTTTGCATTTGAAAGAGAGATTGATTCTTTAGGATTAGGAAGAATAGAGTTCCGTCCAAAAGTACTAACAACTGAGGCAATATCGAAATTTCTGCCTTGTAGCCGATCTCTTCCGTTTTGCTTCATTTTGAGGGATGTCCATACACTGCTGATTCTGGAATCACTGATAGGTTTTTGGTTAAGAGATTCGATGGGTTACTTTGTCCCAGGATTTTACTTAGCCCATCTAATTATATCTATCCAATCATTACCACTTTGCTTTGAACGCTTGTCACTTTGTGGCAATTAGATTTACTGGTGAAAATCTGAGTTTCCCTCACCCTATTCGACTTAGTCTTAAGTAAACCGGTAAATACGTTGTTTGGCGATGATGTAAAATTCTTAAAGAAATGTAAAGGTAGGATAAACATAAGAATAAGCGAGGACGATATTTAAGATTCGTTAAGAATTTTGCTCACATAGAGCTTAACTGTCTTCACGAGTTTTAGTATAGCACAATGTTAAAGAAGGTGCTTCACATAGAAACTTTGTTTAGAACCTTTTAGGACTTGCAGAAATTCTGATTTCTTCTTGTTAGGGGTTCACTACAAGCATTCAGGTATGCAAGGTTTTGACATGCGAATCAATGCGAATGGAGACGCCAAGGGAAACTACACGTTATTGGCTTGGCAAAAGGTTTGTTTAATGGCTGTCAGTACGGCCTGTCAGACGTCTTAAGTCTGTAAAATGTCAAATCAACCTTTTTTTTTTTATTAAAAAGTACTTAACACGTTGACAACGAAACGTCATTTTCATCAGCTGTTGCATATTTATTGACAAGGAACTGAGGATTTGATGTACTTACAGAAGAGGCCTTATTTTATTGCCATTACTTGTTGGATATCTGGATGGCCCGTCCTTACTGGTTGTGCAGGCTCCAGCATAATCCCCATTATTTCGGCGTTTCACTTTTTTAACCATTACGGTTCCTCGGAGTCCCGTGGTCAGCCAGGCCAAGTTCTGCCCCCAAGTCGTCATCATCACAAACATTCGCTGCCCTTGTGGATCAGAGGGAGATTTGCCACCATGCGACTTTGATACCAGAACGGTGGTGGATCCTGGTATTGGATTACTCTTAGCTGGGATTCCTGTTTGAAACATCGGACTCCTTCTTAGCTTAGGAGACCTTGCTAGCGGGATGAATTCCCCCCACCGTACATAGCAGCCTGATATACTAGGAATAGCTCTCAGCCACGATGAGGCGGGAAACCGTTGTTAGGATCGCCATTATACAAACCAATTGCTATTGCCCATTATTTGTATTTGGTCATCTATCAGTTGTCCAAATAGTTTTCTTGTTATTATTTTGTGATGAAATTTGCTTAAAGCTCACATTCAAAAGGTGAAAGGGAAGAAGCCTAGAGCGGTGGAAGGGTAAAGGAGGATGAAGCTTTCGGCGGTGATCAATTCTTGAGGGATGCACCATGCATTCGAATTCATTAAATATCGTTGGGAGTGACTGAATGCATATCTGGCCTTTAAAATGACTTGCGGTGGCCTACCGATGTATCGAGCCAGTGCTGCTATCCTCCCAGACAAGTCTGGTACCAATTTGCCGACCCCGGAGGGACGGAGGGCTTGGTGGGTCGTGGGTGCGAGGATGGATTCCGCGTGTGTGTCACAGTGGCGCCTCCAAAGACTGCGCCACACGCGCTTCCTAGGGCGGTGCACTGTGACTTTGTGAAAAAGATTGTTTGAAAAATCTGTTTTGTGGTTTCTAGGAAGACCGGAGTTTTATCGCTTCAGAATGAGTAAATTTATGCGTCATTACTAGATTCTAATAATTTATCTTGAAATGCGCTATGATTTTCGTGCACCTATGAATCATATATGACTCTTGTCGTCGGCAGTGTTTCAAGAGCAATTAGTGTTCGAATAAGTGTCTTTCAGTTCCAGATGTTTTATTCGTTTGAAATTAAACCTTGATAGAAAAGTGGTCTTGCTTCCCATTTGCAGGTGGAGCCAGTTAGAACGAAAGACGACGGTAATTACTACCCACTCGACCGCGCGCTTGACATCACTGCTATGTTTGTTGACGAGGGTGATGGGCAGAATAACATGCCGAAGCTAGTGTAAGTTGAATTTTGACTAGTATTGTTTAGAATAGAGGAGAAAACAACATTGTAATATCTCGTTATTGGTGAAGTCGGAATCGCAGATGTCCACGGTGGGGAACGAACGCGATGTTACCCTTTCCAGCGGCAAACGCGTTCACCACCACACCGTGCGGGTCTTTCGTGTCAACTTTCTCTCAGCTGGTTCTCTGTCTACTCATGCCATTAGCAATCATCCGTTTAGTTTAGTTCTTAATTTCAGATTTCATAAGCCAATCATTTGGTTGGATGGGCCAACTCGAGACCAGCCATACTGCGGTTTCCATGGAGAATTATGTCGGGACTATGGAGGTATGTAAAGAAAGTACTTCCATACTTTCCTTCAAATTATTCTACCATCCACCTGTCATTGTTTATTCTGTCACCATACGTGGCTAGCTAAAGCCATTCAGAGATGAAATTTAGTTCACCGTACTTCAGGTTCCGTAAAATACCACCATGGTTTACTCGAAATCCTCACCTGTACCACAACATTTCAGGTTATATTTCGGTCATTTCCTTTATGCTGTTTGCGGTTGTACTCATCGGTGGTGCGATTTCGGCTGGATTTATTTACAGGTTGATGAGAATAAGCTCTTTCTAAATGTTTGCTTCTGGTATTCCTGATGCAGTAGGCTCATTTATGATATTTTTTCTTCACAGAAGTCGAAAATTCGAAAAAGAACTGGCCATGATATGGAAAATCGAAGTGCGCGAGGTGCAACACCTGATGGAAGACAATTCGTCTACGATCTCCTTGTTTCCGGATGGAAACGATGTGAGAATTTAGGATTCTTTTTAGTCGGAATTTTCGGTCCACTGAGGTTAGAAGAGGTCCTTCTTTTCAAATTTTGTGCAGTCTAGATGGTTGACCATTCATGGTATACCGGTACAGATGGTGAAAAGAAAGGATCAGGTCTTAGAGGTGTGGCATACTATAAAGGGACTCTTGTTGTGCTGAAAGGTAAACTCACTACTTGAGTTGTTGACTAGAATTCGGCTAGCGTCCGCAACTATCGATTTTCAGAGTTGACCTTTTCGCGTAAACCGAGAGAGTTGACTAGGCAAGCGAAGATCGAAATGCGCGTTATGCGCCAGCTGACACATCCAAACATAAACAGCTTTATGGGTTAGTTTTGAATAAAGTGTTTCGCTCGTTTTCACTTGATTTTCATAGCCATAAATCATGAAAGATAAAAAGGGTAAAGTTTTCAGCGTTGATCAATCTCTTATAATATCCCCGACGAAATAATGCGTATAGCGCATTAGGGATCGTGTAACGAAGTGGTGTGCACTGGAATAGACGTGAGAACGATCTTCGCGTCCCAGGCTCACCAAGCCATCCATCCATCCATTCGGGGTGGGCGACTTGGTACCAAACTTGTCTGGGAGGATAGCTCCACCGGTTCGATACATCGGTGAGCCATGCGAGTCATTGCAAAGGCCAGCCATGCATTCAATCACCTCCAGCGATGCTTAACGAAGTCGAAGGCGTAGTGCATACCTCAGAGATTGATCAACGCTGAGAGCCTTATCCTTTATCCTTTATTTCCAGACTTTGTGCACAATTCAGTAGTCTACTTACTATAGGAAGACTTTAGATTGAAAGTGGTTGCAGGTATTATACTTTGTCCATATTCAATCTGCATAGTTCGTGAGTTTTGCGCAAAAGGTTCCTTGATGGATATTTTGCGGAATCGCGAATTCAAACTTGATCATTTGTACGTCGCATCTTTCGTTGAGGATCTCATAAATGTGAGTTCTTTTCACATTTCTCATCACATGCCTAGATAACTGGAGGAAGGTCGCCAGTTGCCATCTTCCGTATTGAATATTTCTGTGATTTCCTCGGTGAAATAACGCAGGCAAGTGTTATCTTCTGCATTTAGGGCATGGTTTATTTGCATGACTCGGAGCTGAAGGTTCATGGGAATTTGAAATCGACGAACTGCTTAATCACATCGCGTTGGGCACTACAAGTTGCAGACTTTGGATATCACGAAATCCGCGAAGGTCGTAAATGGGAAAGCGAAGAGGCTCGCGTAAGTCGTCAACACGTTTTTTTCTGTCATCTGTAATTATCTGTATGTAATCGGCGCGTTTAGCGCAGTGGTTAAAAGCGTCCTGCAATACACACGGGGTCGATCTCTGCGCTCCAGGCTCACCAAGCCTTCTATCTCTCCGTGGTCGATAAATTTATGCAAGACTTGTCTGGGAGGATAGCAGCACTAGCTCTGTGCATCGCCAGACCACCGCGAGTCATTGTAAAAGCCAGATCTGCACTCAGTCACCTCCAGTGGTGCTTCGGGAAGTCGAATGCATGGCGTATCCTTAAGGGATTGATCAACGCCGATAGCCTTACCTTTTTTAACCATTTTTGAATATTATCACGATTAATTGTTGTTGACGATTGCAAGAGCAATTCCACTTTTCAGTGGATGAGTTATCTATGGTGCGCCCCAGAACTTTTGCAAGAAAGCGAGCTGAAGTTTTGTGTTAAAGGTAAGGTGAAGGTTTCAGTGTGAATTATTCCTACTTGATAGGTGCTAAGAGTTTAGGCACTCAAAAAGGTGACGTGTACGCGTTTGGAATAATTTTGCACGAGATTTTCACTAGACAAGGACCGTTTCAGATCTTTGCTAAAAACGATGTTCAGATATCTGGTAAGATTTCTTATTTCGTTTATGCAGTACCACCAATAAACATCTAATCTGGTTTATGGCTTTATTTTGGCAAATTAGTCATCTTGGCTATCAAATAAGAACAGCGACAACCACCAGACTACCAGGTTACCACCACATTTCAGAGTTTGGCACACCAATTTGCTTACTTACTTGTATGGCCCCTCTTGACTGAGTGTGCGAGCCCAGCATAGTTTCTATTGTTTTAGAGTTTTGCTAGTCTCTCCATTGTGGTTCTCTGGGGTCCCGAGGTCAACCTGGCCAATGTGTGCCCCAGGTCGTCACTACCACAGATAGTCGCCTCTCTTGTTAATCAGAGAGAGGTTTGCCACCATGCGACTGGTTTGGTACCAGGATGGTGGTGGATCCTGGGTTGGTTTACTCTTAGCTGGACTTCCTGATAGAAACGCTGGGCTCATCAGCTTGGGAGATCCTGCTGGAGGAATGAATCCACTTATTCTACATCTCAGCCCAATACCCAGGAAAACCTAGCGACTATGAGGCGGTAAACAGTTGGGATGGCACACCAATATGAGTTTAATTATTTTGGGAGTCTGAATTAAGAAAAAATGCTTGCTGATTTGACGAAGATTGACCGAGGACAGCATGGCCAAAGTCTGCCCCTGTTGGTCGTGTTAGTGAGCATAATTGAGCGTACCTCTACAAACTGGATTTATTCCTCGTTAAATTTTAGTCCCAGTTACAGTGGTCTCTAGAATGCCATAGTTCCACCATATGCAGGCGAGTCATACATTATTTTGTTTTTTTTTTGTTGGTGTTCTGATTTCACTGACCCAATGCCTTCATGTTTCCATTCTATTGATGAGATTTCATCGAAGGCTACCTTTTTCAGCTACATGTTTTATTGTTTCTCCTTGATTTGCAGTATTTATCAAACTTTGTGCGCAGAAATTGTCGCTCGTGTAGCTGGAGGTACCTGCACTCGACCAAGTCTTTCGTGTATAGAAGGTCAGGACTACGTTACGGATACAATGCGTCTGTGCTGGTCGGAATATCCTGAGAATCGACCGGACTTTAAGAATGGTATTAAACATAAGTTGAAACCGATGTTCGCTGGAATATACAAGCGAAACATTATGGTAAGTTCACTTAAAGGCAGATTTCTTGACGCTGTATGGGTTATTTTTGTTTTTAACCTGAGCCAGATACTTGAGTACTTATTCCTCAAGGGATTTTGTAGGATCATATGATGGTGATGATGGAAAAATACCAAAATCAACTGGAAGATTTGGTCGACGAACGAACAGCCGAGCTGCGAGAAGAACAGAAACGCAGTCAGCATTTGCTACAGCGCATGCTGCCCAGGCATGTTACTTGTTTTCTTGTTCATGTTTCCTATGAATTTTAAACTAAAAATAAATGTTTCAATAACAAATTCTTATTAGTGTGGAAATTGTTGTAGAAGCGTTGCACAACAACTGTTGGATGGACAAGACGTGGTGCCTGAGTCTTTCCCATCTGTTACCATCTATTTCTCTGATATTGTCGGTTTTACTCGGATTTCTGGAGAATCTACACCTATGCAGGTTGTATATATCCCGAAATTTACATGTATCGACTGTTTTACTTCTATTTGTTCTTATGTTGATCGTCGTGATATTCAGGTTGTGACATTCCTTAACAAACTGTACACGAAATTTGACAGAATTATCCAAAAATATGATGTATACAAGGTGTGTTTTCAGCATTAATTGTTGTATCCAAAAATATGATGTATACAAGGTGTGTTTTCAGCATTAATTATTGGTTTTTTTTTAAATTTCATGAACCATTTCTCCAATACAAACATTATGATTCCGAGACATTTGCGAAACTCCGGTGCGCAGGTGTCTGTGGTTATGATTGAACACGCTGTTACCCTTTCCGGTTGCTAACGTGTTCATCACCACACCATGCAGGGCCTTCGTTTTCCCTGTTTCTCTGCATTGTTCCAATAGATGACTAGCGACCGTCAAACTATTTAGCTGTTTACATTAAATGTTTTGTTACTATAATATTTCTCGCGTAATTTGAAGGTGGAAACGATTGGAGATGCTTACATGGTTGTCTCTGGCGTGCCTATTTTCAAAGAGACGAAGTTTCATGCTAAGGAGATTGGTAAATCTTTTGAATTTCAGAGTTTTATTAGCATGTAGTAATGGGATACAATTATCAGTGAGATACTGTCATAACGTCTGTGAAAGATAAATGCTGTCATCGATATGGGAATCGTTTGCTTCAGCTTTGATGGCATTACGATTGTTACGAGCTGTTCGAAACTTCAAAATTCCCCATCGATCGAGTGAGCAGTTAATGCTGCGGATCGGTATCCACACGGGAAGCTGTGTAGCCGGCGTCGTAGGAAAGACTATGCCAAGGTATTGCTTTAGCATTTTTGTAGTTATCTCTGAACAGTGTATCGGTTCTATGTTTGCTAATTCAATATGTCGATCTGCCCTTTAAGGTCGTCGAGTATGTGATTATCGTTTTTGCTAACTTTAGGACTTCTCTCATTGCAGTGCTCTGCCATTTTCATATCATTTATTGCTTCTATTGTTAAATATTGGGTGCGCTTAACGCAGGGGTTGGAAGGGTCGTGCTATACACATGGGACCAATTCTTGCTCCCAAGGCTCACCTTTGATAGGGGTCATATTCCGGAGAGGATGCGAGACTTGTGCGGACAGTTGAACATCACCAAGTCCTCCATTCATCCGTGGTCGGCAAATTGGTACCAGATTTTTCTGGGAAGATAGCAGCACTGGCTCGATACATCGTCAGACCACCGCGAGTCACTATATTGGCCAGCTATGCATTCAATCACCTCTTTCGGTACTTAATGAATTCGAATGCATGGCACATCTCTCAAGGATAGATCAACGGTGAGTGCTTTATTTTTACACTTTTATTTTTAAATAAAAGGTTGCAACCTTTTTCCACAAGGTTAGATGCGCATTTGCAACGCTGAAAGAACTATCGAACTCCACTTAATTACTTGGGCACTTAGACGGCTTGTCCTCACTGGTTGTGCGGGTCTCAGAAAACTCCCCATCTACCTGAGTTTTGCTAGCTTACCAATTGTATTTTCCTGGAGTTCTGAGGTCTGCCTGGCCAAAGTCTGCCCAAGTTGTCACCATCACAGGCAGTCTCCACCCTTGTAAAGCAGAGGGGGGATTTGCTGCCATGTGACTAGTTTAGTACTAGGACGGTGGTGGATCCTGGTATTGGATTACTATTGGGTGACGGACACCTATCGATTTATTCTTAACTAGGCTTTCTGATGGAAACGACGGACTCCTTCTCAGCTTGATAGCCTATATCAGGGGAATGAATCCACCGGTGTACATGGCAGTCCGACACCATTGAACACCTCCTAACCACGATGAGGCGGTGAACCATTGGGAAGATTGAACTATACTAGCTTCGCTAAGCTGCAGTGGTATTTTGACAGCTGCGATGTTGCGAACTGTTTTTTTCTTGACCGGAACTGTATTGTCTTAGCATGAAAACGGCCAAAGTCTGCCCAAGTTGTCACCATCACAGGCAGTCTCCACCCTTGTAAAGCAGAGGGGGGATTTGCTGCCATGTGACTAGTTTAGTACTAGGACGGTGGTGGATCCTGGTATTGGATTACTATTGGGTGACGGACACCTATCGATTTATTCTTAACTAGGCTTTCTGATGGAAACGACGGACTCCTTCTCAGCTTGATAGCCTATATCAGGGGAATGAATCCACCGGTGTACATGGCAGTCCGACACCATTGAACACCTCCTAACCACGATGAGGCGGTGAACCATTGGGAAGATTGAACTATACTAGCTTCGCTAAGCTGCAGTGGTATTTTGACAGCTGCGATGTTGCGAACTGTTTTTTTTTCTTGACCGGAACTGTATTGTCTTAGCATGAAAATTGATTTTAAATTGAAAACAAAAGCTGATGAAAAATGTTAATGGATGAACGCCAGATCTGCGTTTTACCTTGTGGTGCTCATTTGCAAGATGTTAGTGAAGTTGAACAAATTGCGAATTGTAATCAGCAGAGATACAAGCTTTTTGGACATGCACATCAAGATGCAGCAACTGCAGAAATTGTCTTGATTGATTTGCGGCACTCTTATTAGTAATAAATGATGAAGATATCGTTGGAGGAAGCAAGATAATCGAAACAAAAGAGATAAAAAGGTAGGTAAGGTAAAAAGGGATAAAAGTTTCGACGTTGATCAATCCCTGAGGTCATGCTTTCGACTTCATTAAGTATCGTTGGAGCTGACTTAATGCATATCTAGCTTTTAAAATAACTCGCGGTAGCTTACCGATGCGTCGGGCCAGTGCTGCTATCCTCCCAGACAAATCTGGTACTAATTTGCTGACCACGGAGTGATGGAGGGCTTAGTGGGACTGGGGTACAGGGATCGATCCCATGTGTATTATAGGGCGCCTCTGACCACTGCGCTACTCTCGCAGAAACAAAAGATCTAACAAGTCTTTTTTTTGAAAATAAAGAGTCAGCGGTGGGTGTTATTTTGAAATAAACGCGATGGTTAGTTTTGAATTATAGATACTGTTTGTTTGGTGACACTGTCAACACGGCTAGTCGAATGGAGAGTAATGGAGAACGTAAGCGCTACTTAGATGCCGTTATGGATTGTCAACTTGATGTTGAAAAATTATCTTTCCAGCTTTGAAGATTCACTGCTCCCAACCAACCAGAGATGTTCTAACGACGATACCTGGATTTATTTTGGAAGAGCGTGGCACTCTTACGATTAAGGTCCTTTTGTGAAAACTACTTGCACCTACATCAATTCTCTTACTTAAGCGTTTTTGTTGAGTCGAGTCATTCAAACGAGTACGTTTGAAATATCCACTCGTCTTTGTCGAATGCCACACACAGTCTTTTTGTGGGCTCCGTTTTTTCGTGCTTGACTTGTTGTTGTTGTTAATGTTCTTCTTGAGGGTGTCCACGATAGCTTGCAGGATTTTGGAGCTAGTTTCAATCACTCGTGACTTGTCAGGGTTTACCAAGGCAGAAATGAGGCCGTTTTGTTGGGAGCCGCCTTTAGTCCTCGCTGATGCTCTTGATCCTTTAAATCCGCGAAGATTTAATTGATGGCGTAGCATACTAATAAAGCATTCCCATTGTTTTTTTTAGGGAAAGGGACAAATGACTACATATTGGTTATTGGATGTCGAAGGTTATGAGTTCTCGGATGACGAAGACTATGAAGAAGAGGAACCAACCCTTGCACCCGAGATATTCCCAAGAAATTCGACGTTCAGAGCAATGCGTGGCTCTGGATTTGGTCCGTTTTTTTTTCTGACGGCTCTTTATTTAACAATATTGCTTCAGTCTGTTTTTGTTAGTATATATAAGTAGCTTTTGCAGCACTGAATCGCGATTCAGCTGCATCGTTATCGGCACAGAAAGATCAGTCGTTCCTGAAACGATTTATAGGGAATATAAGACCATCTGCTCAGGTGAAATTTTGACCTGTTCCATTATAGCTACCATAGGAAGTGAGCTTGACAAAATGTTGATCTTTAGGCTAGCGAATCACAAGCGAGTGCGTTTTATTCAGCAATGAACGGTGTTGTATCGATGGGTAATTCATATAAGGAATTGCCAAGGGTTCATGAAGAGGTTTCGCCGACTATTTCCCGACAACCGACTCTTGGTTCTCACTACAAGTACGCTATTTTAATGACACATCATCATCAATGTCATTTACAACATCACTGACGAAATCCTGTCTAAGTCGAGAGGACTCAACGTATCTTCCTTCTGAATCATTGATTAGGTGACAATTCATTCTGTGAACGTTCAGGCACTGATCTGTGTCAAAGGTGTAAGGTTTTTAGTAGGATTGACCTTTGCCTAAAAACATCATTTTCTAATAGAAGAGCTCCAATTTGTAGTTCCACCATCCGGCAACCACCGTTTTGCCTTGCGAGAAATTGTTATAATCACTTGAATCAGTTGGGATTCCATACCGACAACGACGTAGCATTAAGGAAGAGGTGAGTTTTGATTTCTGTTAGGTCTAATAGTCTTGTTCTAGCTGAATGGTAGATGAGGTCTGTCGACATTTGCCACTTATAATGCTTATGTTATAATGGTATTATGAAAGGAACCTACATGTGCAAGATACTTGGATACTTAGAACTTTGGGCTTTGGTCTTCCTCACTGGTTCTGTGGGCTCCAGCATTATTTCCACTTTTAGGGGTTTACCTGATCTAGCCATTGTTGGTTGGTTCCCTGGAGTCCTGAGGTCAACCTGGCCAAAGTCTGCTCTAGGTTGTCACTATCACAGGGAGTCGCCGCCATAGGTGTTTATTAGGAACTTTTTTGTTTCTATTTGCTTAAGCTTATTTTTTTTTTATGAGCCATGGTAGCGTTGGATATTGAAGTACTAGTGTTTTCACTGCAAGTTTTTCATCCTAGACTCTCATAATCGCTTAAATTTATGGCTGGGTTTCTCTTTCCTTGTTTCTTACTCTTTCTTGTATAAGCAAAAGTCTAGTCGTAGTTGCTTACGGAGAAGACTCTGTTGGGTCTCATATTAATGCATAAATGCTTGATTGCAGACGTCGCTTGGTTAAATTCTTGTTATTTGTAGACTTTTGCTACTACGTTGTCAGTTTTCTTGAGCTATTTTTGGCCACATTTGTCTAGCGCCTTTTCAAGAGGAGCAAGGTCCAAAACTGTGTGACATCATGGCTGTCATTGCTCGCTTTTTATGTTTTTCATGTGCACTTGAGAAATGTGTCAAATGTCAGTAGTCATGTGAATCAGTGGCAACGCATTTTGCCCATTTATTCTCTGTATAACCCACTGAGGAACATTTTTATTGGCTAAGCAGAAAGTCTGTAAACCATCCGAGTTTTTAGTCTTTGCTGTACTCTAGGTTTTCTGCTGATTATTGCCTTTTTGCTTGTAAATTTTTGTCTAATGCTTTAAAAGTATGCTTATGTTTGTGTTCTGTGTGCTTGGTTAATATCGGTACTGACATTACCTTTAGGAAACAAGGCGTGGCATTTACTGTACGACCTTCTAGAAAGCGATCTCTCTCTGTTGGTGACAATGTGACGCTACCGTATAGCATGCTGGCGGCTAATTTCAACGATGTACCGACTACTGAAGTTGATGCTTACAACCCGTTGATCAGTCCACAAAAACTGAGACGTCAACGCCGCAGATTCCGGAGCAATGTAAGGGGTTCACTTTTTCAAATAGCTTAGATATACTAGTTTATGAACGTCACCTCTGCTGGTATTGGTGCAACGACGTTCAACACATTTCAGCCAACATGAGTCATATATGAAACCTTTTCTTACTTGTTGTTTGTTTTATTCAACAGGCATTCTAAATTATTGCTCCTTTACTGAGTTCTGGTGGTTTTTCTAGAATATCGTTAAAGCTTACTCGAATATATGTGTTGATTTCAACCACATGTGGTCGGTCTGTAAGCAAAACGAATATTTGTGAAGTCGGAGTAAGGCGTACTAATCGAGATGGAATCCATTACATCATCCACAGGAGTGGGAATAGCACAGTGATTAGTGATGCTCTTGATCAGGAAATAAAGGCGCTAATTCGATCCCCGCCTCAACGCTCTCCTTCAGTAGACGTGGCAACGCCTTAGCCCGGCTACCTCCAAGGTTGCAAGATGAATTGACTGAAACAGCATTCTACGGCATTCATAAAGAAGACGAAATCCTCGAGCAGCATCCGAAACAACACAAGAAACGTTCGAAGGCCCCTCTGTTGGCGATGAGTGCGAGGAAAACGAATCGAATGGAGGAAGTACTGGATCCGTACAGAAGATGTGATGACAGGTAATGTAAAAAACGCAATATCAGATTCTTCGGAAGAAGACATAAGAAGTCTTCTTGTTGTACCAAGATGGAATTCAATCTTTTTGGATCTCAAAATGTTTTTGGTCGAGTCTGGAATTGAGCAAGTGGGATTTCGTTCAGCAGCATTGCACGATAATATCCTCGAAATTGAAAATTTGGACTGCATTTAACATTTAATTGCAAGGAATTATGTTTATGTGTATGCATCTTTTTCAGACAAAATTTTCTTTTTTTCGAACTTTTTTTTTCTTTTATTTTCTTTTTTCTTTCTTTTCTGGAGGACGAAATATCGCTTCTGTAAATTCTCCACTGTTTTCAAGCCTTCTATTGCTCTAGTTATCGAATACTTTTCTTTGGCTACTGAAACGGTCGCAAATGTTGTCCCTTTGTTGAAAATTCAAAATCACAAGAATTTTAAATCTTTGAAACTTTTAACGCAAGCGCGGCAAGAACGCCTTCCAAGAAAGCCTGGACAGAAAAGCGCAAAAATGCGCTTCATAGGGTTCAGTAAATTTGAGTTCAATTTAATTTCATTATAAAAAATGATTATGGTAGAATGGGTAAATATTTAGGTCTTCCATTATGAGCTGTGTAGGTGTTTGTTTAAAGACGAAGGAATGACCAGGTTAAACTCAGCTACTTATGTGTCATATATATCTCATATAGTCCTATGGTCCTATTAGCGTGTACTGTACTGAGCATACCATCGTGAATTACTTTCTTCTACTTATAGTTTGTCGAGTAATTTGTTTACCTCTTCGACTCCTGGCGCCATTTCTTACCTATAGTACAAACACTGGAACAAAATGATGCACCGATTGCTAGAGTACGCATTGCCCGCTCCACGTAGGTCATATTCGATGCGATAATCGATCGACACCCAACATGTACAAAACGAAGTAACTGAGTGAGGTTTTCCATTCAAGTGATGCTCCCTTCACTGGGTTCGATTCGATGCCGCTGCAAACATCTACATTACGACAACGACCAACACTGGGCAATCGACTCGGATCATCGCTGCTCTGAAGAAGGCGAAGGCGCAGAAACGCTAGCCGGATAGATTTGGAACAAAGATACCCTTCTTGATGATGAGTAGTAAATTGTCTCTTATCCATTAAAAGGAATGCGTTTCTGGCAGATATAAGTTGTCTGGTTCATATGACGTTTAAAAGTTCGTTTCCTCGCGCTCCTCATCTCCAATGATCTTCGACGTCTCGCGCGTTGTTTCATTTGTTGCTTTATGAAATTGTTTTTCGTATGAACGTTATAGAATGCTGGTCGAATGAAGTATCCTTACAATCGTGGAGGTAGAGGAGCTAGGATTTGCCACGTGGATTCGAGGAGAGTGTTAGATCGAATTAAGGCCTTTGCTTCTCGATCGGCGGTATCACCAACCACTGCGCTATCTCCACCCAGGACTTCTTCAATTACGTGTAGGAATACGAATTCTACGAGGAGTCCACTCTACTGTTCTTTTCGTCCATCTCTCGTCTGTTCTCATTGTGTGATCGGCCCATCTATGTTTCGCTATCGACATATAATCTCTTGGATCTCGAAGATGTGACAGATTTCGAAGGTCGGGGTTTCGCATTCAGGTTGGATATTAAGAGTGCCGGCTATATTTCAGAAGGCATCGCTCAAGCGCTCTATGAGTAGTGCGGAATGCTCTTGACATAGTTGAAGTATCAACTCACGTCTCCGCAGCATAACAGAGCGCTGGGAGGACCGTAGAATCGAAGAGATGAGCACGGATTTTCGGGTCCTTCAGTTGGTCGGTGGCTTCTTTGACAATCCCGAATGCGGCCCAAGCTGCTCTCCTTCTTCTATCTAGCTCTTCCTTCATGCTGTTTTTCATGTTCATTGATCGCCTAAGGTATACGTATGAGGTGGTCTCTGCAATGAGGGAACCATCCAATTCAATTTTTTCGCCTTCGCACCATGGGTTTTCCATGAACTGGGTCTTTTTTCGATTTATGCCAAGTCCGATCTTTATCCCTGCTTCGTTGAGCTCGTTGATCATCATCTCTGCTTCGCTAGTACTTCTTGAGAAGATGACAATGTCGTCGGCAAAACGAAGGTTTGATAGGAATTTTCCAGCAATACCTATGCCTTTCTTATCCCAATCGAGTGACTTCATTATCCACTGCATTGGGGCGCTGAACAGCTTTGGCGATATTGTGTCGCTCTGTCCAACCCTTTTCCCTATCGGTATGGTAAGAGGTCGATGGAAAAGCTGTATTTTCGTAGTACAGTTTCGATAATAGTCGGACAGAGTTCTTATGTAGAACGGGTCCACTCCTTGATCGACGAGCACTGACAGGATTGCATTCGTTGCAACACTGTCAACCGCTTTTTCATATTCGATAAAGGTTAGGACTAGAAACAAGTGGTATTCCCGACAGACTTCGTTGACCCTGGACACGGCTTGGATGTGGCCCATGCAGCAAAATCGTTTTCGAAATCCTGCTTTCTCGACTGGTTGCGCCTCGTCCAATGTCCTTGATTTGCGCGAGAGTATAATCTTCATGAAGAGCTTGTAGAGAGTACACTCGCTCAACAAGTATATGGAGCGATAATTACGAAGACCCCTTCGGTCTCCTTTTTGTGGCAAGGTAACCGTGCGCGTCGTCCTCCACTGGTCTAGGATTTTTTCCTTTTGATGGTGAACTGTCATATGATTTGCGAGAAGTACGTGTAAATTGTGCTTTCCAGCTCTAAAGAAATCGGCGGTGACACTGTCTGGTCCTGGAACTGTGCCCCTTTTCATGATTTCTGTCGCAACTCGAGCCTCCGACGGAAGAATTCCAGGTGATTTTTCTCCAGCGGGAATGTTAGAGTCCGGGACAGGGATTGTGAAGCGGAAAAGGTTGGTGTAGAACGTCTCCGCTATTAATTCCATACCAAGGCGGGAAGTTTTTACGATCCCATCTTCGTTCATTAGGGCTGACAACAGAACATTATAATCATACGTCTCGACGGCATTTTTTCAGACTGCTTCTTTATACTGGTGCTTCCAGTAGTTTCTTCTGCTTGTACCGTTGTAGATCTTCCTGCAAAGTTCTTCTGCAGCTGGCATTTATTACTAGCCATGTTAAACATGTTGCAGTAGGATCAAACTTTAGTTTTCTTCTCTTTTCGAGCAGCTCCTTAGTAGTGATGGAGATGCAATCCAATCTTCTTACTTGAGGAACTGAGGCAGATTCGGCACAGCTTTCCATTCCTTCGACAAGCAGCTCGTAGTCTTCGATCAGGTCTTCTTTAATCTGCCAGTGACATTTGGATAGGACTTCGTTCAGAATGTTCTCGTCGTATACAGCTAGACTTTTTCCTCGTGGTCTATGAAGAAAGTCCTTTTCCAGCTTGCGGCTGAATCGATTCTTCGCGCGAAAAATGGGAACCAGTACAGAATGACGGGACTACCGATGTGTCAAGTAGGCACCATTTTCTGTTTGTCAGAATATGGTCGATCTCTGCATGAGCCATGCCGTTGGGAGACTCTCATGTCCAGCAGCGGCTTTCTTTCTTCTGGAAAAACGAGTTGCCATGGAAGAGACGTGCTGTTGACAGGAGTCTTGCCAGACGGTTGCCATTCTTATTTCTTCCTCCTAATTCAAAATTCCCGACCCTGTATTCGCTGTCGTTGGCCTTTCCAATTCTGGCGTTGAAGTCTCCGGCAATAAATTTATGATATGCTTTATCATTGCGGATGACTTCTTCCAACTGACAGTAGAACGCATTTAATTCGTACTTATCAGCTGCGTCGGTCGGTGAGTGGAAGTAGATGATAGTGATCTTCTTTATTTTTTAAAAGGTCATAATTAATAGTTATGATGTTGTGCCAATCATCACAAACTGGAAATGGGTTTTAGGGAACGGACGGCTTCGGTTAATCGGTTTATTCGTCGTTTAACCAATGGAAGAGGATCTCATTACGTTGACCTCAACAACTCTGTGGATGATGGTTTCAGTTGTCATCGCGACAACAGTATTAATAGCAGTAAGTACTTAGTGCTTTCTTCCTTTCTTCTTCAACTTTTATTTATGGCTTTTGTTTCAATATGCCCACTATTTATTTTTGTTTCTAGTAAACCTAATTACTTGCTTACTTAGTTGGTTACTTGGTTGGTCTGTCCTCATTGGTTGTACGGGTCCCAGCACAATCTCCATTTTCTCAGAGATTTGCTACTTCATCCATTGTAATTCTCTGGAGTCCCAAGGTCAGCAGAGCCAAAGTCTGCAACAGGTTGTCTCCACCACAGGCAGTCGCAGATCTTGTAGATCAGAGGGAGATTTGCCACCTTGCGAATTTGGTATCAGGACGGTTGTGGATCCTGGTAATGGTTTACTCTTGGCTGTGTTTTCTAATGGAAACGCCGGACTCAGCTTGGGAAGCCCTGCCACAGGGATAGATTCCCCGCTTTACATGACAACCAGGAACACCTCCCAGCCACGATGAGGTGGTAAACCGTTGGGAGGACAAACAAAATTCCTGAGAGCAAAAACCAATAATCGTAAGAAAACGATCTAGGTAATATTTGCAAACATGTATTATCATTTCAATGATGCTGAGATATTTAGAAAACTTCGAACCGCAGTTCTCTGCGGTGTGGAACCAACACGCTATTGTCCTTTCCGGGGAGTAATGCGTTCACCACCACACCATGCGGGCCCTTCGGTTCGCCTGTCTCTTAGCTAGTTCTCTTGATCTCTGCCATCAGTCACCAGTCATCGGGATTGATTTAGGGAGCTAGAGTCAGCAACGAACCCAGCTAAGCTGAGGCTGTAGTTATAACCATAATTTTCATTTATTATTTACTACCTACTCTTTTTCTTTGATGGCAGTGTTCATTGCGAGATATAGCTTCAATGATGCTGAGATATTTGCAGAACTCCGGACCGCAGGTGTCTGCGCTGGGGAACGAACGCGCTATTGTCCTTACCGGGGAGTAACACAAGTATCTCAGCATTTCGGTCCGGGGTTTGGAAATATCTCAGCGTCATTGAAGCTTTATCTCGTAATGAACACTGCCATTAAAGAAAAAGAGTAGGCAGTAAATAATAAGCGAAAATTACATTATTATTGTTACTAATCCCTTATTCTACTAGGTATTTGTTATGGGTTACTAGGTGTCCTGTTGCGAAAATTTTTCTTTGACTTAGATATCGATGCCGCATATTTTTTCAATTTTGATATCAGTTCTTTCTGATGCTGCTATGTAATATTAATTTCAGTTCCTCTTCTCAACGACAACTGCGAGAAGGAAATGGAGAATAGTGGAAGTCAAACGGATCCCTTGATTCCAATAAATTCACCGTTAGTGGTGTAGCAGATTGGCTTGGAATGCTCGCGCGCGGTTTTGGAGGTGATTTTCAGTTCCGTTGTAGTAGGTGTTGATACGCGTCTAGTGGTTTTTTTGTGAGTCCTTTGGACTTTTATGATTTATGATCTCTTCAATTGTGATAACTATACATGCCTAAGTGATTAGAAATACGGAGCTTTGATTCTTACGGTGACCACAAACTTGCGCTTCTGCTTGTTTTGCACTCGGTAAGCCTCGCCCTACCAGTTTTCTATCTCCTTAATAGCCCAGTGCTTGCTTTTTCATTCAGTGTAGTTTCTAAATATTTAATGAATCTACGATCTCATCTCTTATTTACATTTGAGTCTTCTTCATTTGCCCAAGCGAAATAATTCTAATTAGTGTTCTAAAATCTGCATTTAAATGTTCTTTATTCAGTCGTATCATTTTCACACTCATCTTCAGTAGTATTTTCACGTTGCTGTGAGCATTAATTGTTACCGGATCCACGCTCGATAAGGATTTCTCTCAGACGACTATGCTGTGCATATCGTTAATACATAGGATCGCATTCTGTACACTGTTTGGTCGATTCTAAGTTTTCATTGTATCCATGAAGGAGGCTCAATCATAAGTGCAGCCAAACCGTTTTGTTAGTAGATCTCAGTGTGTTGTTTCCAGTGAGCTACTAATTTCGAGAATCTTAACAGGATATTGGTAATCCTCCGCTGCAGGTTATCTTCACATTACTTTTTGTTGTTAATAGTTGTTAAATCGCCACTATGTCGGGTACTAAGTTCTTTATGTTGTTTGTTATGTAAAATTGGCAAGCTTAGTACTAGTACTAAACTTTGCATGTTGTTTCTATCTTAAAGTCTTGAAGGCTAGTAAAACTTTGAAAACTATATTGTAGTAATCTTAACCTTTTATTTACTGCCTATTTCAACATTTCATGGCAGGGTATTGTGTGAAATACAACTAAGGTGATACTGAGATATTTGCAAAACTCCGAACCGCAGGTGTCTGAGCTGGAGAACGAATGCGCTATTGCCATTTGCTTCCCATAGATAGGCGGAATGAAGGACCGCATAGTGTGGTGGTGAGCGCGTTACTCCCCGGAAAGGGTAATAGCGCGTTCGTTTTCCTGCTCAGACACCTGCGGTCCATAGTCTTGCAAATATCTCCACATCACTTTGGTTATATTGTAATAGTATGACAGCACTGGAGAAGAACAAAAAGTGAACATGTGTTCACTTTTGCGAAGACTTTATACAAACGACTTTGACACTAAGGACGCCTGAATGTGATTGGAGGCTGTTGGTTGAGGTGTTCAAGCTTGCGTAATGGTTCTGTGACTTAAAACTAAGTCTGTTTAGGTACTGACATAGTTTTATGACAGTAGCTCGCAGTAGAACGGACATGAAAACAGCAATATGTAGTACGAGCTGATACGACCGACTTATGAAAGAAATGGATAACAGTATGCTTCGCAATGTCTGAGAATCTTCGCAACTTCAAAAACGAGGGAGTCGGCTCCTAACCAAGACATAGATTTGGACTTTTCGGTCTCTTTTGGCTTGTTGCTTTGCATTAAAAGAAGAACGAAAAGGTTTTATGGACGATACTAGAGGCTGAGGTTCAAGCAATCTATATCTATTAAGAATAAAAACCATTGGTTCTCTACGGGAGATTAAGCTCACAGTTGATACTTTGATTATGATTCAAATCATTCATATATCCTTTTTCAAGAGATTATTCCTCTCAGCTTGGAGATGAATGATAGTAGGCGGTCGGTTTGCCGAAGCGTTATCGGCAACGTTAGTTTTCAAAATAACTGTAAAACTCTAAAAGGCTCTCGGCGTTGATCAATCTCTTTAGGGATGCGCAATGCATTCGACTTCATTAAGTATCGTTTGGAGGTGATTGAATGCATATCTGGCCTTTACAATGACTGGCGGTGGCGTACCGATGTGAGCCAGTGCTGCTATCCTCCAAGACAGGTCTGGTACCAATTTGCCGACCCTGGCGAGATGGAAGGGTTGTTTGCTATGGACACGGGAATCGATTCCACGTGTGTGTTGCAGGGCGCCTCCGACCACTGCGCCACCCGCGCCCTAAAATAGCTGTGTAACATAAAAACCTGGTCAATTTTTAGCAGACATTTTACGCTGTCGTTATAGCGTTATATGTGCGCTTGCTAAACTATTATTTCTATTTTAACAATTTTCGAGATTGACAGTAGGAAATAAGAGCACGGATAAAAAAAACTATGATAAAAAAAAACCTTCAAACGCAAACACAGCAGTCATATTGAAGATGTTAATATGTGGCACTGTCGCGTTCGTATTGGACAAAATCCGTTTTCTTCAAGCGCTTTCATGGGGAAGAAGCGAAAATCAGATAATTTTCGACTCCTACAATGATCAGGATTTGCTGCTACCATATCACCTGTATCACCTGCCGACCCGCTGATCGTCTAAATGACTCGAACGGACACCAGTAAATTTTACATTTCACCCTGTCACGTGTAAGAGTAGCCCAATGGGGTTTATTTGTTATAAGGACGCGTGGATCATCTTATTCTTCTTCTATGGTTTTCGTGAAAAATTCTGACCATCAGATCGGCGGTCTTCCCGCAATGCGTTTGACATCGCGTGGTATCCAGCCATAAACGGCTCTTCTCCATCGGTTATCATTCATACGCATTACGTGTCCGGCCCACCTTATCTTCGACTGTTTAGCATATAGAACGGGATCTTTGATTTTTGATCGTTGGCGCAGGTCGGAGCATCGGATCTCTTCCCGTGCTTGTGCGACACGGGATTCACCTAGCGTCGTGCTTTTGACTGCTCGTTTAATAATGCTGAGTGATTTTTTACCCTATTTACGCAGCGACCAGGTTTCTGACGCATATTTTAAGCCAGGAGGAATCGTGGAGTCGAAAAGATGAAAGAGAAGAGTTCTTCTTTCTGTACACTGGATCTTCGATGCTCTTAAAAGCTCTCCGAGCCGCTCACCTGTTCCTGCTCAACTCTGGAGCTAAGCCGTTTATCATGTCAATTTCTCCGTTACGCTTGGCTAATGTTTGGTGTTATAAGAACGATGTCATCAGCAAAGCGAAGATGGTTTAATTGCCAACCATCGATTTTCATTTCCACGTTATCCCATTGCAGTGTTCACATGACGTTCTCGAGGGTGTAAGTGAATAATTTTGGCCAGATGGCATCGCCTTGCCTAACTCCTCTTTTGACGTCAATGCTAATATCGTCGTGGAGTGGTGATATGTTGGCTGTGAAATTTCTGCACAGTTCACGAAGAATGTTTATAAATTGAACGGGGACTATCTAACTATCAAGGGCTTCCATGACTTTTTCTATTTGAATTGAGTCAAAGACTTTCTTTAGCCGATGAAAGTGAGACAGAGTGGTCTTTTGTACTCTCCCGATACTCCAATGAGCCTTGTTATCGTGTAGACGTGGTACACCGTGCTGAACCCTTTTCGAAAACTTACTTGCTCACATGGCTGCCCATCTTCCGGTGTTCTGTCAATCCTGTTTAAGATGACTCGAGTGAAAAGTTTGTAGACGACAGACAGCAAGCAGACTGGCCGATGCTTGTCGATATCATGGAGGTCCCGTTCTTGAACAATAACACGGTCTTGCTGGTCTTCCACTGAGTAGGGACCTTGCATTCAGACAGGTAACGTGTGAAGAGCCGAGCCAGTGTGTTTACGAGGACTGGCGGAAGGTTTTTCAGATGTTCTGATCTTATCCTGTCCGGACCTGATGCTGTTCGATGTTTCACCGACGAAATGGCATGTCGGATTTTGGAAGGGAGAGCCGGTGGTACAACATATCCGTCCTCTTTTATTTCATATGACTGGAAGTGGACGCTATCGATGAGATATAAGTAGTATTCGTGAATGATTTTCTCCATTACCGTTTGGATACTGTAACTCCTCCGTCTGAGCGTCGGAGTGTAATCATTTGGTATTGTTATTGGCGAAGCTTCGGTGGGCTTTGCGAATGCTTTTCCCGCCCTCTGCAGTTTCGACCATAACTGCCGTTCATCTCTTTTTAAAATGTTTGTTATCGTCTGTTTACATGATTTTATAAGTTCGGACGTGATATGGCTGTTGTTTACAGGTGGTGCAATTCAACGATGACGTATAAGCTCGAGCGTCTCTGGAGGCAAACGTGTCTTGGTTACCCTTAGCTTTCATAGCGTTAAGGTGATGTTGAATCAGCCGGTCGTATTCCTCGTCGATGTTACGAAAAATGGCGTCTTCCCAGCATCCAATTAGTGTTTTGAATAAATCCCAGTTTGCGCTGGTTCCCGGACTTCGTTTTTTGAAGTTAGCTGTTGGTTCTCTTTTCCACGAGGAATGAGGTTTTGCATGAAGGAGGCGTTGCTTTGATAGTGTGGAATAGTACTACAACAGCGACATCACTGACGCAAAAACCTTGCATTTGGTGTGATATGATTTGTTTTGCTGTGGAACTCTCCATTGAAAAACTCCCACGTTCAGCCTAGAGGGTGGTACTTCTGGAATCGCGAGTTAGCATGAATAGCCTTGGTCGTCATGGTGAATTCGGGAAGCAACTCAAAATGCTTTTTCATCCTAATCCTTAGGTTTCCATATCACGCCTTTCAGACGTTTTTCTGGGTTCAAACGTGGCGCTAAAATCTCTACTGACGACCTTAACGAATGTGCGGTGTACTCCGTAGAACTTCTTCAAGTCCACATAGAACGTTTCGACTTCGCCTTCGTGCTATCTTGATATCGGTGCGTAAACGACAGAGAGAGATTATCAAAGCCAGTATTGACTCACATTTCTCCAACTGTAGACGTCCGGGTCAAGTTGTTGCTGGTTCGAATGAATTGCCAATCATTGCCAAGCACCTGTTGACGAGAATGACGCCGGCGACTCCTATGCTGTCGCATGTTCCGAAAAAGTGTTCTTGTGTGGTGGTAAAAGATACATTAAAACAATAAATATTTTGAAACGCTCATTTATTTTTGAGCATCCTTATATGTTGTGGTTGTAAACGGTTTTCGTGGCTCAGAATTTTGATTTTATTATTTCTTATTTTATTACTATTTCACCGGGCGCATGTGGCGCAGTGGTTGGAGGCGCCACTGCGACACACACATGGAATCAATCTCCGCGCCCATGGCCCAGCAAACCCTCCATCTCTCCGGGGTCGGCAAATTCGTACTAAAGTTGTCTGGAAGGATCGCAGCATTGGTTCGATACATCGGTAGGCCACTGCGAGTCATTGTAAAGGCCAGATATGCATTCAATCACCATCAACGATACTTAATGAAGTCGAGCATGGCGCATCCCTCAGGGATTGATCGAAGCCGATAGCTTTATCCTTTAAACTTTCTTTTATTTTATTTATTTTTAATTTTATGTTTTTATCTATTTTTTACATTTTGTCGAAAGGCTAGCTTTTTTAAACCAATTTTGAACGTTGCAATTTTAGATGACACAGGCGAATTCTCTTCAAATTTTCTTTTATGAGTTCGAACTCTGTCGTAGTGCAGCAGACGACTCGGAACATTAATGAAGTTTGAGTTGAAGGTAATGTTGGTGAATCAACAATGCGAAGATGGTTTCGGGAATTCCGATCTGGTGATTTCCACCTCGAAGATAAGGAAAGCCGCGGATGTCCCATTGAACTTGACGACCACGAATTGAAGGCACTAGTGCAAACAACCACGGATCTCCCTCATATGAGGGATCTCGAGCCGGTTAGTCGCGAGGCTACGTGGCGCGTCTCCAGGTGGCGGATAGGGGGTTAATCGCGGACCAAAAGCGACTTTGCTTCCCTGAGATGCAGGTGGATCCAGGGGATGGACTCCCTGTTTCTGCTGCGCCGATTTGGCACATACTTTCTGTATTTGCTAGGCGTATTCATGCATGCGTGTGTGGGTGCGTTCTCGCTTTATGCGGGTATTCTATTCTCTTCTCTCTTCTATTCTATTCTATTCTTTGTATTCTACGAGTCAATTCGGCCAAAAGCTTGCAATCAAATGACAGGGAAGTATATGGGAGGAGGTTAGGAGTCGCCTCCAACAAATAAGCTCCATGTCCACTCTGGGAGAGCCTGGCAAGCTACTCGTGAGTATAACCAGACTTCACGTTCAGAGCCCAGCAAGCTATACGTGGGTATCAAACATGCTAAACACATTTCACCATTCTACAACGATATTAACGTTGACGTCAAAAGGGGAGTTAGTCAAGGCGATACATTCTCGCTAAAACTATTTGCGGCCACCATCGAGAACGTCATGCGAACATTGGAATGGGATAATATGGGAGTGAAAATCGACGGTCGGCTGATACATCACCTTCGCTTTGCTGATGATATCGTTCTTATAACACCAGACATTAGCCAAGCGGAACGTATGCTTGTGGACTTTGATAAAGCGTGCGGAAAGATTGGTCTTCGACTAAATCTCAAGAAAACGATGTTCATGAAGAACGGATTGGTTTCGTTTGCCCCATTCACGCTCAACGGAACGAATATCTCCGAATGCTGCAGTTATGTCTATCTAGGTCGGGAAATCGCTTGTCAAAAATGATCCTAGCAATCACAAGAATGCTGAGATATTTGCAAAACTCCGGACCACAGGTGTCTGCGGTGGGGAAAGAACGCGCTATTCTCCTTTCCGAGGAGTAACACGTTCACCACCACACCATGCTGGTTGATCGATAGAGCTACCTGAGAGACACGCGAAAGGAAGGACCCGTATGGTGTGGTGGCGAACGCGTTACTCCCCGGAAAGACGATAGCGCGTTCGTTGTCCACCGCAGACACCTGCGGTTCGGAGTTTTGCAAATATCTCAACAATCGTTTTGTTGTATTTCGGTTAATACCCTGACATAAAAATTATAGAAGGAAGAAAATAAAGAGTAAACATTGTGGATTTTAGCAATGTTTCAACATCCCTGCACTGTCGAATCATAAATATTTTAATGTCTTCATACTGGTACTATTGCATGGTATATTAAGTTGGTATAGTAAAACTTTTGCACTTGCGATCCCTCTGTTCCTGCCTTTACCTGAAGGAATTATCCAACACCCTTTTGCTCCCCATAAAGTCACAACAACAATGTAAATCGTTCCAGGTGTACTGCAAATGAAAACGGCGATTTCGAAAAAATTCTGTGGAATAGTGGCATTCTGCCTGATAATAGCCGTTACGGTTTTCTCTGAAGATGTGAAACTTAGAGAACTGCCAGTAGGACAAGGTGTATGAAAAGAATTACTGAAATAAAGGTAGACAAATCCTAATTTATTAGAGACAGTTATCTGCGTCATCCATTGCCGTGATAATAGTTGGAGAACGTAGGTTTCAGTCTAAACTTCGGTGGTCCAAAGCGTGTGAAATTTGCGTGAGAAAAATTCACCTTCAAATTTTCAATATTTCCTTTTGGTTAAATGACAAACAAGAAAAGCTTTTTTTGCAGGAAAAACGGTTCGCTTTGGCCTTCCCGTTTTCTCTCTGCCTGTCCCAATAACCTACACTAACAATGTGCAAGTAGCAAACACTTTTCCGAGAATTTCAACAAGTTCTAGCGCGGCTAAAGCATTCGTGCGAAAACTAATAACGAATGCGGCATGTGATCGTGTTTAACGACATTAGAATTCTTAAACAAACTCATCATTTCAAATGTTTCTAAGTAAGCTATGGACTACACGGCTTCGTATGATGATCTGCACCCACGCGGAAAATGCTGGTACAGACCTGACCGCACCACCGGCTCGTCAAGCCTGTCATCACTCCGGGTTCGAGAAATTGCTGCCGAACTTCTTTAGGACCAACTCTCTCGCTTCAGGTAATGCAGAAACTCACTAACGTCGTTATCTTAGAATCACAGAAGAAATTGACTCAGCCAGCATTCAACAACATTCGTGACGAAAACCAGTGTGCTCAAGCAGCAGCTGGAGCGAAACGCATGATGTTAGAAGGTCTTCGTGAATGATGTATGTGAAAGAAACGAATGGAATGGAAGTGCAGTGATCCGCGCAATATGATACATGTAACATTGTATCATGCAAGCTGAAGTAAAATGAAGTAAAAAGACTTTGCAAATATCCGCTAACACAGTGAGATCTTTTTACAGATTTATGACGAAATCGATGAAGCATGTAGCAATTAGAGCCTGCCAGCTAACGTGACATCTCTGGTTTTTAAACAGCTCCATATTGGGGTTAAGTATATTCCGCTTGAATGCAACGTCGTTTTTACTAGCGCGGTGGGCAACGAATGTAAGTCCTCAACATCAAGCAGCTAGTCCTGATTTAAATACTTAAGAACTTCGCTTGAATGATAACATTTACTCGTTGATCTATTACTACTGATAGAGCGTCTTTTAAGCACTGTTCATTGCCTTCTGCAGTCAGAGAAGTTTCTTTGACAGCGATGTGGTAGTTGAAGACATTGGGAAATGAGGAACACTTCATTTTCCGTCGCATATAGTAAGAAGCCCCACAATTTCAACACCTGAAGATATACATGATTTGGTTTCAAGCAATGATTTCGATAATTAATTAATTTAAGATAATAATAATGAAATAATTTAAGACTTTCATTGCAGTAAATCCCTATGTGAACAACTGCCTCGCTGTCAATGACACAGTATCACTCTTGTGCACCACAGGTCACTGCGATACTGAACGACACCTTAAGATTTCTGGAAGCATTTTGGTAGACCTTATTGCCTCTGAATTCACTTTGCGCTTTGTTGAAAAAGTGGATTCAGACCTGTTTGGAAAGTATTTCAGAAATGTTTAAGGAACTTTGTTCTAAAGCACTAATTTTACAATGTAAACCGTGTCCAATAGAGCATTTTCAAAACAAAATTTAGGTGTTAACATTGTAGTTCTGCCACTTAACCAAATTGAATTCCTAAAAATGCTTTAGTTATAAGGTGCGTTGAAATGGGTTACAACCTCAAATTAAAGCCATCCTCATATTCAACCGTTTTTCCCGAATTTCAGATTACTCGAAAGATCGACTAGGAGTGTGAAATTTTTACTACTCAATATTTTCAGCATTGATTTTTATTTAGGCATGACATGGGTAATTAGTGCTTTCAGTAGCTAATGGGCTTGTATGAAAATGTTACGAATCAATGTGGTCACTGTTACGAGTCTTCGACTTCATAGAAGCAGTGTGGATTCAAGTCGAATGTGTCGACAGGAGTGGAGTCCTTCGATGTCAGATGTCGTAGTGGCATAGAGTCGGATCCAGTAGAGTGAGCCACCTCAAGAACGTGTGCCTCAACGGACAGAATTATTTTGTAAAAGACAATTCCTAACCGGCTGTCTATCGATGGCATTTAGTTTTCAACAAGGCAATTCATTTCGTAACAGTCGGAGCTGTGTTATTTGGCACATACGAACCAGTCTATTTTTAAAATCAACTTAGATGCCAAGTCCATTTATAGTCCTATGTAAACTTTCACTGCAAAGTTTATCAATACAGTAAGTATTCTGCTCAGCTCAACCGACGATTTCTTGCTCCATACTCTTGATTGAAAGAATTATGAGCATAGATAAAACTTAAACATTGTGATTTCAACAACAACCTCTGCTTAACAGGGTTCAGTTCTGGGTTAAACGCAGATTTCTGTTTCCCACGTCGTTCCCGTTAACGGATGAATGATGGAATCACTGTTAGTAAAAAGATTGGTTGATAAAAAGGCAGAACGAGGGTCTCAGTGGTGCAGTGTGTAATTCGTGAAGACCGGCAAGTGGTAATCGCGGTTCTATCTGACCTGGTGTCCCAGTTTTCCAAGTATCTCAACATTATTGTAGTTATGACTTTTTATTTATTTCCTATTCTTTTCCCATAGTGGGATAGTATGTGAAACACAACCATGGTAAAGCTAACAGATTTGCAAAATTCTGACCACAAGCCATCTTTGAACCCGTAATCATCCTTTCTAAGGACCCACGTCTTACCTATTGCGCAACTGAGGCGTTATTCATCCAGTTTTGTGTTTCGCTTTCACTTTGTACTTTTTGCTCATTGTAGTTGTACTTCGAAGCAGGAATAGCGCAGTGGTTAGTGATGCCATCGACCCAGGTGCAAAAAGCTCTATAGTTCGATCCTCTCCCAAGTAGTTTGGAATATCAGTCTTTGTAGTTGCAACGCGCGACTTCTGTATCACAGTCACTGGGTCGAACACCTTGAGACACTGCGTGATAACTTTACGACCGCAGTAACAATAATAATAGCAGAGTAACAACGAGGCAAAGTATACGTGGCGGATTGGAAGACCACTGGTAAGATGATTTGAACTGAACGAACGAACTGCGCGAACTGAACCAACTGGACGAACTGTATGAACTAATTAAGCTAACTGAGGGGTTACTTATATTAGTTTTTTGATGAGCATAGAGAGACCAGGTTGGATGAAGATATAGCTTGCTAACAAGAGATGTCGGAAAGTTTCTCGGAGAGCACAATCAGAAAAGTGGAGATGCACGCATAATACTGTATCCGCGAGCGCTTACGTGAGATAATAGCGTAGCGAATGTTTTTACACATAGCTTGTCAGATCATCATGGGAGAGTTTACAGAGGACATTGCCATTAGAAGATGACTAAGCAATCTGATAATGTATGAATGGCTAGAGAACATTCCAAAAAAGGATAAAGCTCTCGGCGTTGATCAATCCTTGAGGGATGCGCCATGCATTCGACTTCATTAAGTATCGTTGGAGGTGATTGAATGCATATCTGGCCTTTACGATAACTCGTGGTGGCCTGCCGATGTGTCGAACCAGTGCTGCTATCCTCCCAGACAAGTCTGGTACCAATTTGCCGATCCCGGAGAGATGGAAGGTTTGGTGGGCCATGGGCGCAGGGATCGATTCTACGTGCGTGTCGCAGTGGCGCCTCCAACCACTGCGCCACACGCGCCCTTGATCAGTTTATGAGATCATATAAATAAATTTGTTAAGAATCCTTAGAGGTGATTGAATGCATATCCGGTCTATACTCACGCCGGCCTACCGATATATCGATTCAGTGCTGCTATCCCCCTAGACATGTGTCGTAGCAATTTGCCGGTCTCAGAGAGATGAAAAGATTGGTGAGCCTAGGGCACGAGATCGATCCTATGTGTAATCCGGATACCCTTTAACCACTGTACTACACGTGAGACACTGCAGATTAACCTTACAAAAAAGAAAAGTCATTCACATTCTACCAGGTATGCGATCAGACCAGTTTGATCTTCTCTGCGACCCTTCACTAACATGGAGTCGTTTATCGGACTTTCTACTTTCTTTCGACTTGATCATTCGAACTTTAGATTTCTACTGTTTCTCTTTAATCTCAACTTAATAATAGAGCCGAAATTCGTTAAATTATCATATGGACAGAAATTTATGTATATGAAAATTTAGGCACTGACTAAATTGAATTGTTATGTAGTTAATCCGAGACTATTTCTCTTTTTTTTAAGCCGGATGTGCCTTATCTTATTTGCAGTTTTTCCTCCACACAGTTCTCATGTTTTCCACAGGGGACTAAGCTATCCGCAAAATTAGCGCATCTGACCAAGCTTCCTCTATTTCGAAATAAAAAATAAAAGGATAAAGCTCCCGGCGTTGATCAATCCCTGAAGGATACGCCATGCATTTGACTTCATTAGGAATCGTTCGGAGGGGATTGAATGCATATCTGGCTTTTACAATGACTCGCGGTATTCTACCGGTGTAACGAGCCGGTGCTGCTATCCTCTCAGACAAGTCTGGTACCAATTTGCCGACCCTAGAGGGATGGAAGGCTTGTTGGGCCATGCGCACGGGGATCAATTCGCCTTCTGTGTTGTCATTACCGGTTGTTTCTTTTACAATCATTCCTTAATGTATTTATTTCTATTCTATCCTTCTCTTTTGCTGAGCTCTCTTTTCGGTATTTCAGGCCATGTCAACAACAGAAACACCAACAACTAAATCTGATGAAGAGGTATTCTCTACCATTTTTTCTTCGTTCATGTTAGTTTCAAATTTTTCCGCTAAGGACCAGGGGCAGAATTCAAATGATAGCCATTAGTATTTTAGATATTCTTCAATAATAATCTTCTTATATATTTTTAGGTTCTTTGCTTATCTACGACATCATTTCCGTGAATATTCGCAATTATATACGCTTAATTTTTTGCTACTTTTTTGAACCATTTTATTAGATTCGGGTGATTTACTACTTCTTGGCGTTATATTAGAACTTGAGGTACGATGTGAATTGATTTCCACTCGCATAGTGCGGAAATAACGGCCAAATTTGCCTATAAGCCAGCGTATCTCGGTTGAAAGTAAACTTCATTAATTGCAGTAAACTAGCAGTAGTAGTATAAGTATTGGAGCACATGTAAATCTTCTCCAATAAAGTACGATATCTTTTATTCGCGTGTTAAGGCTCGTGTGGCGCAGTGATCGGATACGCCCTGCAACACACACGTGGAATGAATCCACACGCATCGATCTTGGATCGATCCTCATAGCGCACCAAGCCTTCCATCCATCCGGGATCAGCAAATTTTACCAAACTTGTCTGGGAGGATAGCAGCACTGGCACGATACATCGATAGGCCACCGCGAGCCATTGTGAAGGCCAGATATGCATTCAATCTCCTCCAATGATACTTAATCAAGTCAAATGCATGGCGCATCTCTCAGGGATTGATCAACGCCGAGAACTTTACCTTTTTCTATCTCTTATTCTGTTAATAAGATCTCCTGAATTTAGTGAAGCGCTAAACTCGTAATTCTAAGCGTTTTCTCCTCGTCGATGCTCGTACTCCGAAAATAAAAACAGTAAATAAGACACTGGCTTTTCGACATTAGAAGACAATGACGTCACGGAATTACTGATGTTTGTTATTGTTGTGGTTTTGTTTGAAAGCTTATAAACGTAAATTTCACTGTCATTTCTTTCTAAAATTCTAATTCTAAACGACTTTAAGAGTCGAATAAAAGTTTTAAAAAACAATAGCTATTACTAATTGAGAGGTGTAAAGCTTGCTATACAGGCCGGTTACATTTTCAACTCCTCCAGTTTTCCAGTAATTAGCAGTTTGCGCAGAACCAGTTTCGTAGCTAAAGTTTAAAAGTGGGACCGGTTATGGAAAATTATCCAGGAAGGATATGTGATCTATATCAGATTATTTTTAAGAGTCGAATAAAAGTTTTAAAAAACAATAGCTATTACTAATTGAGAGGTGTAAAGCTTGCTATACAGGCCGGTTACATTTTCAACTCCTCCAGTTTTCCAGTAATTAGCAGTTTGCGCAGAACCAGTTTCGTAGCTAAAGTTTAAAAGTGGGACCGGTTAGGGAAAATTATCCAGGAAGGATATGCGATCTATATCAGATTAACTTTATTCAAATATGAACTAAATTTTGGGTTTGCACTAGATAGTGTTGAAATAATGTAGTATTGTACTTTCTTGATTATTGATTTGGTAACAGGTACGGACGCCGGTGCTATGTGAACTTCTGAAATCGACTCCGAAACATGTTCTCAACGGTCTTCCTCCTAACACTTCTTCCATCCTAAACGAGGTCAAAGTGAAGAAGATTCCGACGAGTTCAGAGGTGAACGAATCCAGAGAAGTCGCCGGGATGACGTCCACTCTAAAAGCGCTTCTGGAAGCACCTCACGAACAGTTGCGTTGTAATATCACACGCTCATGCAGTCTAGGAAGACCCTATTCATTTCCTAATATGAGCAAGACAACTACTACATGGTCTAATCCTGCTGGCCCTGCCATACTCTCTTCGCCTTCAATACTTCCATCAAAAAGTTCGACAGCTGCATGCAGCCATGTAACCCCTGAAAAGAATGCTACTCTCCGTCGACTACTGAGCTTACCCCGAGTGGATGTTCGGATGGAAATGCCTTCGACTACGGTGAGATGTCAAAAATTTATACAAGTGTTGTTCATATCAAGCGTTTTTTTCTGTTTTTCGGAAATTGAGCCTACCATAGAATGTTCCATACTTTATTTTTTTTAAACAATTTATTGCCCGTGAGACCCAAAGTAGTATATACATTTGATTTATTTCTCGTGGCTGCATCTGCTACCTATGGCTTTATTCGTTATTACAGGGAAAGAACAATAGAAGCATGAACACTCCGTCAATCGAATACATTGTTTCTGAAGCAGACGTGAGTTCGCCTTTTTTACAGTTCTGCTACTATATAAGCCTATACTGTAGTTGCATGCTAGCAATGTGAGAAACTATAGTTCAAAATCTATGGTTCACTTTAAAAATCATTAGGTTCATGATGCCGTTAGAAAGCAGTGTAACTCACAGGCACCACATTTCTATGACTATGGCAGGCCCCTTGTTGAAAGCCACTTTTGGTATGACCACAGTATTTTGGCGCGGTTTGTATATATCCAGCAAGCTCTTTCTTCAGCACAACATATTCACTCTAGTATCTTAGGTACTGCCATTCTTAATACACAATCTTACAGTAAGTGAGTTGTTAGTGTTAGCAAGTTCAATTTCAAAGTTCTAGATAATGAAACCAGTAAAATATGCTGTGCATCCACATTTTAGATGGTGCAAGTTTCCTACTGTGTATGAGATGTGGAACCGCCTCACAGTAAAGTGTCGAGCTGTGCACGCACTCTTAAATTCATGTGCTATCAAGAGAAGAGCAAAGACAACTCGATGAGCCTCAGCTTCTTCTTTCCTGGAGAAAAAACCAGTTAATGAAGTTTATCAACATGGACCCAGTCAACCAGTTTGTCGCGTAACTACACTTTCTAGTAAAATATGTGTCGGTTCTACCAGCGGTACAGATGTTTTTAGACGAGCTGTTTCGGTCTTTGCTGCTATCATTGGTGGTCTCTATCTGCAGAATTAGGTAGACAAGGTATCTTTGTCGTACAGTGTCCAGCTTTCATTGCCAGTTCTATCAAAAACTCCCCACTAGGTAGGAGCAGCAATAGCGACTAGCAGACAGACGATATGGAGTGGATTGGTCTATCACTTTGAGTTATCTGAACAAGTTAGGATGCTACTCGATGGCAGAATTGTGACACCAGAAGAGCAGTACACGTTAGCGAGTAGTTGAACAAAGGTTCTATTTTAGCTGATACAGAAGCTAATCGCAATCAAAGCGTTATATGCTATCCACGACGAGGGTGAATGAAGTACCGTGCCGTTATGTTACGACTTATTCGTCCAACTGCTGCTCTTCACAGGATTGACTTTCTATTAAGGATGCTACTCGATGGCAGAATTGTGACACCAGAAGAGCAGTACACGTTAGCGAGTAGTTGAACAAAGGTTCTATTTTAGCTGATACAGAAGCTAATCGCAATCAAAGCGTTATATGCTATCCACGACGAGGGTGAATGAAGTACCGTGCCGTTATGTTACGACTTATTCGTCCAACACTGCTGCTCTTCACAGGATTGACTTTCTATTAGCCTCGTCATTGGATTATAAATTCGTCGTTTTTCTTTCTGAGCAATCGCGAGGTTGTTAAACATCATACGTTTACTTGCTTTTGCTTTGCTTTACTGTTGCTTTTTTCAAACTTGGAGTCATAGTGGATTCGATGTTTGTTTGTTTTGCTTTTATTTGCTTTTACAAGTCCTCACCTTATTATGCTCTTGGGAAAGTAGAGCATCATCTTAAATACTAGGCATTATGCATCACGTGTAGCGAGTCTACGAGTATTCGGTTTAGTAAAGGAAGGAAGGAAATCGTTCCTAGAAGCTGCTTTGATTTCTCGTGAATTGGACGAATGCATAGCTGTCGATCTGATGTCATGCAGACTGTATTTCCAAAAAAGGCTGTGCATTAGCTTATACAACGATTAGTAAATGTTGTTGAATGTACAACCACAATGATGCTGAGATATGAGCAAAACTCGGAACGTCAGGTGAATTTCGAGTCCGCGACTATTCTTTTCGGGAACTCACCTGTTATCCACTTCACTGCCGACGCCTTTGCTTTGTCTTTCTCAGGGCCACTTTTTTTTTTGCAAACTCTATACGATGTTAGAAATGGTTTTTTTTTAAGAGAATGCGGATGATGAAAATGCCACGACACAACTCAATGGATAGCCCTACGGTGACTCAGTTGAAATTACATCACGCGTACGCCCTCCACAAACTTGCCAAAAATGCCATTACTTCAAAAACACCTTCAAGCAGTTGATATTGTTCTATTTCGTTCGTATTTGTTGTTTCATGCCTTTCATGGTTTTCAATGAGTTAATAGTAGGATTCATCGTCACGAGATGAACATCTAAAATTGTTCCACTAAAGTCTTCATAGCTCGCAGAGACAGTTATGAAATGATACAACAAGTTTCATGAGCCGTATATCATTCGACATCACATTTTCCGTCGTTGTTTGTACTGATCTACCTTGTAAAAATATTGCCTAGCATGCAAATCGTGTAAGCTGAAATGTCGATAATGGTCTGACTTCACCGTCTAGTAAGTTAGAAAAACAGTAATCTGTTGAGTAATCATTATGATGCCCTTTTCTAACCTGGTCTTTAGTTCATTTAATGGGCACCTGCTTGTTTTATATCTATAACATTCAATGATTTATCATCGGTTATGATAAAACTGAAGCAGTATTTCAGTTCTTTTTTCGTTCCTAGTAATGTTGGTGACTATGGTTCCGCTTATGAAATCTCCTGAAATACAATTTTATGAGCTTAGATGATTGGAAACGTTAAATTTTGGAAATCAATAATGTTCTTTTCCTACCTTTTATCATCTGCCGTTAGACTCTTTTTGTTTACGTAATGATCGCTCAATGACACGGATGTCTCAGTTTCTGGAGTGCTCTGATAAGTGGTCCCAGTGGAGACGGAACTTGTTAGCGTTGTTGGTGCATCTGTAGACGTCATGTTGCCAGTGGTGGATGGCGTGGTCCCACGTCTATCAGTTGAGCTATAGCTTCGTGTTTCTGAACTTTCAGTAGTTTTGTATGTCGAACCACTGCTCTGGTCAACCTGTGGTGAGTGCGAACTTGGTGGTTCTTGAGATATTCGTTTAGTTGATGGTTCTTCGTCTTGATGTCTTGCCAGCGAGTCAGTTGAGCTATAGCCTTTACTTCTTCGGGCGTTCCTCGGCACTCCAATGATAGCGGATGTGCCATTCTTTTCTGGTACTAACTGATTTTTTCCAGATGATAATCGTTGTTGTTCTACCTCTAAGGAGTCCTTCTGCACTGATTTTTGCTTGAAGCTATTGTAAGGCTTGTCAGGTTGTTGTAACTTGGTCAGTTGTTTAACCCATGGATAAGTCGTTTTACCACGCTGTCGTGGCGGTTTCGGCTTATGCCCTTCAGTGGGTGGATCATTAAGCTTATACTGCTTTCGTCCAGTTTTGTTGTCGCTCCCTGTGGCACGCATCGCGTTGACGCAGTCATAGCAGTCGCAAAGATCCTAGAATAAGTTCGTATAGCCATTCGTAGATTTTACAATGTATAGGTGTATTTATCCAAACAACACTGAATGCACTCTTCTTTTTTCGTTTGTATTTGAGCAATTATTTTGCGTTCACAACCTTCCATCGTTCTTGTGCTTCTACCGTGATGACTGGCTTTTAGATAGTTCACCATCATACTTAAGATGGTTGTTTGTTGAAGCCATCTTTCAATGTTTCCGAAAAACTCACATCTGCCTCTCTGATAGATCGATGAATTTGACAGTTCGTACAGTCACAAACCTGCAAAAGAAAGACATAATCTACTCAAAGGAGTTCGAGTAATTTCGGTGATTTTCTGCATGTACTTACTTACTGGCTCGGATACTTGGACAGCCTGTCGTCACTAGTTGTGCGGGCGCCAGCATAATTTCCATTGCATTAGAGTTTTGTTGCTTTAGCCATTGTGGTTCCCCAGAGTCCCGAGGTCAGCCAGGCCAGAGTCTACCCCAGATGGTCACCACCACAGGCAGTCGCTGCTCTTGTGGATCAGAGGGAAATTTGCCACCACGCGACTAGTTTGATGCCAAGACGATGATGGTTCCTGGTAATGGTTTACTCTTAGCCAGGCTTCATGATGGAAACGTCGGACTCCTTCTTAACAAGTGTGGATGAATTTTCCCGGTGTACATAGCTGCCCGACACCCAGGAACAACCTCCCAACAATGATGAGTTTTCGCATGTATTTAAAAAAATTGAATATAATTGGTTAGTTAGCCGCCTATGTTGCTGTTTTATTGCCTTGAAATAAACAGAATAGGTGCATCGCTCTCGCTCCTGATAACGATACTACGAAGGAGATTTCCCGTTTAAATGACTCAAACAGAAATCGAGCATGTGCTAGAAGGTAAGTTGAAGTTGAGACCAAGAAATTTCCCAGCATATTCATTTATTAGCTAATACCTTTCTTTATCCTAGGAATCGCTAAAAACAGCTAGTTTCGTATTTGAATGTAATTATGATATATTCATAAACTAAAATAAAGAATACACGATAATTACCGGATTGTAGTCACGTTCAGGATTATAATCTGTAGACGTAGTGAGATTCTTCGTGGTTAACGACTGAGCGGTCAAGGATTTTCCGTCAGCTGTTGGTTTCGGAGCAGTGCCTGACTGTGGATATTGCTCACTGCGTTGACTGGCTGATGGGAGAGCGATGTTGAAATCGGTGTGCAGCGATCCCGATGGAGTGGCGCCTTTCAACGTTGACCTTTTTGTCAACTTTCGTGATTCTCTTCTGGGCGTAGTGTGAATGCCTGAATTATAGGATCAAACTCTCTTAGTAAACTAGCTGGTCTGGTAGTGGACGTAAAAAGTGATGTGGCTGTGCGGTTTTGCTAAGGAGTCGGGTCACTGCGTGACATCTATGGGTAAATTTCGCCAGCAGTTCATAGATTCGAAGACTAGAAAACACTAAAAGTAAATATTTGAGCTATAACTTGCCTTTTCTGGGATTTGAAGCTGATCTGTAAGGACATTTTCTCATGGGCGACTGTTGATCCTGCTTTGAACGAGACGTTTGGCGAATTGTAAGCGCTGAAAAGTTTCTTTCATATGTAATGAATTTTGTATAACACATACCTTTCGCAGATGGTTTTCACTGACGACTTGCGGTCAATTTTACGTATCTCACGATGAGAACCACTATCGCATAAACTTCTCAGAGGCCATTTCTAGCTGCGTGGAACTCACGAAATCTTTGAGACCGTCTTTTCTCGAATTGTGCTTGAGCACGTTCTTCATAACGAAGACATTCGTCACAGTTACAACTTCGCTAGAACACCATTTCAATCAGTATTAAGAAAAAAAATGGCATATGCATAGTTTTTTGCCAAACCTTAGAGCTGCTATAGTATTATCAACTTAGATTGATTCTATTTTACAAATAATTCTCGTTCTTTTGTTGGAGGTGTTGTTGTGATCGAACAGGCTACTCTAAATTTGGAAAGACGCACCACACCCATCGACTCCATCGTAGGGGTGTATTCTGCTTCCTAAAGCAAAAAAGAAAACATCCAAACAGATATGCGTAGGGTTTTTAAGAGGCTTTCCTAAAGGTAGCAAAGTAGGTGTTTCTACATGATACTACACTTTTCCTACACAAGAATACAAAGTGTTATCAGATGATAGCTCAGAACACATGGACTCACTGGCACTGCGGCATCGCTTGCACTCCTTGGTGTGTAATAGGGTGTCTGAAAAGGTAGTCTCAAATCATTTAATACACTAGAAAACGAATAACAAGATTTCGAGCCCGTATTTATACTGAGATGGGGCGCGTGGAATCGAGCTCATGGCCCACCAAGCCTTCCATACTTCCGGGAGAGTCGGCAAATTGGTGCCAGATTTGTTTGGGAGGATAACAGCACTGCTCCGATACATCGGTAGGTCACCGTGATTCGTTGTAATGGCCGGATATGCATCCAACCACCTCCAAACGATTCTTGATGAAGTCGAACGCACGACACATCCCTTATGGATCGATCATCGCTGAGAGCTATATCCTTTTATCCTTTCATTTATATTGAAGAAAACGTAGTGAAGATTTTTGGTTGATTTTTTGACTTTTTGTGGATTAAACCATTTTAACCGTTCAGCAACGACAAGCTGGTTTTCAATAATTGATGGTGATTTCTCGATCAGCAGAGTGATTTAGTGAGTGGTAGGGAGCTACATAGAATTGCAGAAGAGACTTCACTTTATTCCATTGCATATTCTTCACCTTTTATTTACCGAGAACAAGTCCTTTGTGAGCCGTAAATCCGAGGCATTCAATTATTCACGTTTGCAGGTGCGCAGGCAGTACTTTTCTGTGTCATTTGAATTTCAATATGGAGTTTTTCAATTGCTTACCTGTGACGCTTCACCTTTTCGTATAATGGGTATCTCACGTCTTCCACTGCTTGACTTTCGTGCTGAAGTGCTAAATCAACTAACGATCATTAGGATTACGCATACTTTCGATATACACCAATAAAAGACCTTAGGAATAGTTTGTAAATATTTAAAATCAGCAATGAAACGTATTTCTGGTGACCGTGATTTCTTTTCCTTCAGAAATGCCTAAGTGCTGGGTCGTGTTGTTCGCGAGTGCATTAATATCACTACATAGACACTGACGTGACACTTATAGCTGTCACAAAGATTTGTGGGTATGACCGGTAAAACACTTATAAGCCTCGTTTTCTTTCCGGTGGTATGTTTTAGCGTATAGAGCTATTTTTTAGCACTCTTTTATCATCAACGGATAGCACAGAGAGCACAGACGTTGTGGTGGGCGTTAGCCGGGAAAAGCGCTGTTCTACACATAGAAATATGGAAAAGACCGGGTTCTCAACGACTTCAATAACCGGATATTTGGGTGCTAATCGGCTATTTTTCAGTTCTAATTGCTCTAATGAATGATAGCTATCGTAGAGAGTGTGTGAGCATAAAAATTACTGAAATAGAGACCCATAATTTGCAAAATATCTCCAAAATCTGACAACGATGTGTTTGTACTATGGACCATAGCAACATATAGTAAATAGCACCACAAGTGTCATTCATACTTATGAAACGATAGGGCAACGTTTTTCCTACAATCTTCAATGCCCATAAAGTTCTTTAGTTTTCGAAGGGCTTTTGCAAGGGCTGAAGCGTTTACAACCACACCATAGGGGACCTTCGTTTCGCCTGTCTCTCAGCTAGTTCTATCGATCAGTGCCATCAACACTTAAAAAGAGTAGGCAGTAAATAATAAGCTAAAATTCTGATTATTTTTTTTTTCAAAAAAGTAGCAAGTCCATAAAGGCTGGAAATTGGGCGTCATCGCGAGAATATTAAACGCGAGCAATATCATTGGAAAAACCAATAAGAGTCCGAAAATCAAATTTTATATTGATGTTTATGGATTCATTAATCATAATGGTGGCACCAATAAGAATGGATAAATAAATGGACTAGTGAAATATCACCGAAATCTACCAAGACTTCTCAGCACATCATAGAAGCCAATGCTCATTTGACTTTTGGAATGAATAATCAATATTTTCTTAAGTTATTGAGCTAACACGATGCCCTAATGAAAGTTAATTCGGTTATCATTACGTTGCTTGGTTGATAGTGTGTAAGAAAAGTAAGCTTTTAATGAGCTTCAACGGTCCCTGTTAGTTTATGTTAGTGCTGACTACCATAAGAATTCCTCAGTGTATTCGCCCTTGCGCCATTTTCGTTTTTTTGCATGCAAGGTTCCTAAGAACAGCTGGTCTTCTAGATTTGTATGATTTTGTAGTTAAATTCAGTCAGTTTAGTTTAGTTTTTATTCTAAAAGAATTAGACCACAAAATCTTATTTATGCAGCTATTTTTCTCCTACTGGAGTCAAATGGTAACCACGAATTTCTCTAGAGCTCGAAACATTGAAGTTCATTATCACTTAACAACTGCCACTTGAATGGCCCGTCCTCAATGGTTGTGCGGTCTCCAGCACAACCTCCATTTTTCGGAGATTTGCTGGTTAAACCATTGTGGTTCCCTGGAATCTCGAGGTGAGCCTGGCCAAAGTCTGCCCCAGGTCTTCACCACCGCATGCAGTCGCAGCCCTTGTGGATTAGAGGAAGATTTGCCACCATGCGACTTTGATACCAGGACGGTGATGGATCCTGGTATTGGTTTTCTCTTAGTTTGGTTTTCTGATGGAAACGCCGGACTACTTCCCAGCTTGGGAGACCCTGCCAAGGGATGAATTCCCCGCTGTAAATCGCAGTCCGACACACTGGAACACCTCCGAGCAACGATGAAGCGGTAAACCTTTGGGAGGAAAGTGAAATATCAGTTATGCATAAATTAAAGAAATAACTTCCTTTAAAGTCTAAAAAAGCATATTGTTTCGTTCTGTCTGGTCAATTTCAACCAAATATCCGGTGCAGTCTCAGCTTTAAGTACGCTTACCTTCCTATAGATTTTGGGCTGCTTCCCTTCTGTTCACGTGTTCGTGATTTCCGTGAAGATTTACTCTTTCCTCTAGAAGCAACTCTACGGGTTTTAGAGCGGTAGTTTTCATTCTGACGACGTCTGGTGCTAGACCGTCTACGTGGTTGAGATTTAGCTTTGGATCCTTTTTTTCTCCTTGATGCTGGGGATTCCTCTTTTACTCTGGATGGAGGGTCGCTAATAGATGTGTCGGTGGAATCTGCCATGCTTCGTCTGCTGATTTGGACCTCATAGAAGTCTGTTTCGTGAGGTTGAGGAGTGCGAGCTTCATTAGAGTTTGCAATTTGCTCTTCGCCTGTGAAGGACACCTTTCTAATTTGGCCCAGATGTTTTTCAGCATTGGCTTGCTCATGAGCTCCCTGTATAGCAGAATCTCCTACGTCAGGTTGGTGAGCTTCTACCCGTTGAAATTCATCGGTAGCTACACCAACATTCACCGTATCTGGCCTAAAATTTAGAAGTTTATGTTGCATACCTTCCTGCCTATCAAATTTCGAACAGACTGACTTGCTCATTGTTACGCCTTTGTCTGCAGTCGATTCTGATGCACCTAGACATGCACTTTCCGCCAACATTTTCGTTCTTCGTTTTGATCTGTTGTAAAAAAAGTTATTGTCAAAACAAGTTTTTAAGTTTATGATAACGAAGCTGTGAAGTATCTAGAAGTTTAACGATAATTATTGGTGCTGCTCTCAAGGACCTGCTCCTCATTTTGATCAA
>MQTX01000172.1:56644-78341 GCA_009735665.1 Angiostrongylus cantonensis | reverse complement strand
CCCAACTCTGGCTGTGTCTGAGAGTAGCACTAATGAGTATCACCAATAATTATATATATATATACATATATATGCATATATATATATCAGTTTACCCTTTCATGAATATTCGTGCAAAGTAAGCAATATCTTCATCACCGGTTATATATTGTTCTAGATTCTTCCTCATGCAGGGATCCCGCGACGGCTAGTCGCGTAGCGAGGTGACGAGTAGGAGGTTAGTCGCAAAAAGTGACCTTATTATTTCCTAAGAGGCATATTGATCTAAAGAATTAATAGCCCATTTTTGCTGCCCCTATTCGACACATACCTTTTGCGTCTGCGAGCACGTGTTCTTCTATGGGTATATGGGTGCGTTCTCGTTTATGCGGATTGTATTTTAAAAGTCAATTCGCCTAAAAGTCTGCAATCCAGTAACAGGGAAGTATATGGAAAGGCGGTTAAAAGCCGCTTCCAAATAAATGGGAGAGACTGGCAAGCTACCTGTGCGTAAACCTAGCCTTCACGTTCTGAATTCAACAAGCTCGGCATGGGTATAAAACGCTGGGCACTGTAATGCGTCGGCTGCGCCCGGAGAGGCTGCCAAAATATCAGCGTCATTCCAAATTGTTTAAATCTCGAAGCACTAAAGTGACGATCTGTGCATTTAATATAGGCTCACTTGCATCTGGTTTCTCGACAGAGGGCTTCATAATGCCTGTAAAAAGGATAAGATACGACGTCATTGGAATGGCTGAGACGGGAGGTCGCCATATATTCACCTCCTCTATGACATCGTCGGGAAAGTGTTCTTCGGAACAAGCGGCGATGGAGTTGTTAGCGGAATCGGCGTTCTCGTCGACATGAGTTTCGCCATGGGCATCGATTCACCCGAACAACGAACAGTTCGAATCGGGCGCCTACGATTGAAGGGATCTTAGTCAATACCGGTTTTGACAATCTTTCTCGTTTGCAAACCGGCATCAAGTTATGACGCACACGAATTCGTAGCGTTCTATATGGATTTTAAAAAATTCTACGGAAATGGCCATACATTCTTTAAGGTCATCTTCGGATATCTTAGAGCAAACATTGGACCCAGAAGAATGTCTGAACAAAGTCACATTGAGACCTACCGATTAGATTAAAACGAGCACGATGAGCGGATATCCGAACTTATTACGACGACCAAGACTACTCGTTGGTAAGTTGGGATCTCAAAGCCCCATTCTCAATGATGGACGTAGGAGTCTCCCAATACAATAGTCACAATAGTGTACCATGACGACATAGACCACATCATAACAAATCGAAGTTTTCACCCAATTGGTGTTACCTTTGTCTCAAAATTGTTCAAGGGATCAGACCACACCTCCTACACGAATGATTTCATAACTCGCGGTGAGGAAAAACCGCTAAATTAAAAAAAACCAGGTCCCAAAACCACCTTAGAATGAGACTTATTCAGTTCATTAGTCTACTCCACTTACTCCTGCCTTTATTAAAAAAATTTAAGTAGGATGGATATGTCCTCTCAACGGTTCTTTCTTCGCTAATCCGACTTTCTACTTCGTCGGTGAAGAATCGATTAACACCAGGTCTGGATACGATCTAAACACCTTCAAAACCTTCCACCAGTCCTCGTCAAAAACTGGCTCGGCTTTTCAGATATTACCTCTCCTATTCAATGGAAGACCAGCAATTGACATTATGTTATTGCTCAAGAAAAGTGGTGTCCACTGTTCACGATATCAGTAACTATGTCTCAATATGCTTAGTATCTATCATTTACAAACTCTTCTTTCGAGTCAGTTTGGGCTTTTAGCTGGAAATATCAAACTCGTCATTAGGTGGCGAACTATGAGCATTCGCTGTGGGGTTCCCAGATAGAATCTCCGTCCACATTTTTGCAGTTGGTCACAGGGGTTTCTTCGCATAACTCGTGATAATGGTGGGGTTAAGGTTAGCGTTGTTATGACAGTTCCATTCCAATGCGAGCATAAAATTTAACATAACGTATATGGTAAGTAGTCAAACTTATAAGCATCGCCGAGCTCATTCTATCCCACTTACTTCAAAGCACTATCTTTAGACGGTAGAAAACAGAGATCATATGGTTTCTAACTGAATCTGCAACAAAACCACAATGATGTTGAGTAGTTGCAAAGCTCCCACTCCAATCCATACATCACTGAGGCTATGCTTTGCTTTTCTTTCAGCCAGTTCTTTTTACCCTATCTATACCATCACCTGTCTACGCAGATGATCTAGGAGGCAAAACACAAGACAGCATGGAAACCCATCAGTGGTGTGGAATCGGAATGGAAGGCCTCAGTGGTGCAGTGGGTGACACGTGAATCCCCGTAAAAGTCAGTCGCGGTTTCGAATCTGGACTGGGGGCAGAGTTTTGCAAACATCTCAGCGCCATTATCATTGTATTTCATATGCTACCTTCTCATGAAAAAGTAGTCAGTGTGTAAAAAGTCACACATTAATTTGCAGTGCTTTTGAATAGTTTCCTTGCTGTTGTCATAAAATCTTCGTAAACTCTTCTCGAGAAAGGAGCTATCAAATGTCGCTGATCAAGCAAATGAATTTGGGGGACGCACATCTGTTTCCCTCTTCTTCGGCGAATACAATATTATTCGTTTTGATATTCGTGTTTATTATCTTTTGCAATTATTGCAATTCAAGAAATAAGGAACTAACTGGTCTACATTTTGGTTAGGATCGTCTAAGTCGACATTCACAACCGCAAACGAGACCACGGTAGCAACTGAACAGATGTTCAAATATTCACTGTTCGAGCATCTCACATTCAGGAAGCCGACGATTTTGAAATGAGATTTTAATAGCTTGTGTTATTTGGATTTAAAAGCTCAAGCGATTTGTCACCTTAGCGCCAAATGTTTGAGAATACTGTGCTAGTTCGCAGATTTAAAAAAGCAGCTGAGAATCATAACTTCACTCTAATCACCGCCCTTCGTTCTCTTTAAAAAGTGGGAAAAACGTTTCGTTTCATGAAATCGATATTCGACCTCTTTCTACAATTTGAAAAACATAACCAATAAAGGAAAAGAAGAAAGAATAATAGAAAGTCGTACTGTTAGACGAGCTTGAACGTTTGCTGCGAGTACTGCCTGACGACCGTTTCGACCGAGTGCGTTGCGATCGTTTCCGTCGACCAGCCATAGTTAGTAGAAACTAGTAATGAGAACTTACTTGTTCTAACAATTTTCAGTTCGGTGAATTATTTTATGATAGTGTATATCGCTGTCTTTTTACGAAGGTTTTCTGGTCTTATCAATATCAGGCGATGCTGCTTGGATGGTTTTCTATCAGAGAACCATCTAGTTCGATCTGATCACTTTCACACCATAGGCTTTTCAGGAATTCAGAGGAACTTCGTGAAAAAGGAGACGAGAACCCCAGAGAAGTAGACGGCACCATGACATATTTATCGTTTGTCCGTTCTAGTGTGGAAAGAGTGACTCAAGAAAAAAAATGAATTCCTTAAAAGGTAGTTACGAATGGATCCCTGAAATTACGGGCATGAAAAATAGCCTTGAGGATAGGAGAAGGAACATTGAACCTCTTGAAGCTACTCGCCTCAATATTGAAAATACACTATCATTACACGAGACTTCTTGCCACTGGCAACGGTTGTAATAATGTTATTTGATGTTAGCAGCAGTGATGATGTTATCAAAGAACCAGTCACATACTCTTTCCTCGAATAAGTCATACTCTGCATCGACATCTATTGTCATCCCGACGGTCGAAGAGCCATCATCGCTTTTGTGACTGCAAACTGCTTCTGGCTTTTCTTTAACAGTACTGAAATTCTCAAATATCCCTAGTTTGCACACAAGAACTTCTAAAATGCAGCGGTCATTTTTGTACCTGGTAAAGGGATGGTTGTTGAAATCAGAGGATAAGCATCCCATCCAGCCAATGAAGCTGCAGGCAATAAATCTAAAAAAAGCTTTTCAAACATGATGGAAATGTTACAAAGTTGAGAAAGACACAGTACTGATGCGTGCAATAATGTATTGTCTGAATGTATACTGCTAAAAAAAAAGTACGATCATTCAAATGAAACTAGAATTGCATGAATAAAGTCTGAATCTACATAGTTCATTCAATTTCATTATACTTACTTGATACTTGATGCTTGAACGGCCTGCCTCTCACTGGTTGTGCGAACCCAGCATAATCACCATTTTTCGGGGATTTGCTGGTTATGCCATTGCGGATTCCTGGAACCCCGAGGCCAGCTTGGCCAATGTTTGCTCCAGGTGTTTACCACCACAGGCAGTCGCAGTCCTTGTGGATCAGAGGGAGATTTGCCACCACGCGATTTCGGCACCACGACGGTGGTGAATCCTGGTATTGGTTTACTGTTAGCCGGGTTTCCTGATGGAAACGCCGAACTCTTTCTCAGCTTGCGAGATCTTGTTAGGCTGATCAAAACAAAACAAAAAAATCAAACTTTGTTGTACATAGCAGCCCGACACCTAGGAACACCTCCCAGCCACGATAAGGCGGTAAACCGTTGGGAGGCAATTTCATTATATTGGTTCTATGCAGAATATTTACTGGAATCTACAGATCCCACTCGGTGAGTGATTATCAGCCGGTTGGTCGCAAGGTAACATGATACTTTTCCAGGTAGGGAATGATCAGACGAAAAGCTAACTTCTGCTTAACAGATACGCAAGTAGATCTAGAGGATGGTTTTCCGTTTCTGGATCACCGACTTGACACAAAGCTTTTGTGTCTACGTAGATAGTACCCAGGATCGACTTTCTAGCATTGAATTATGAATTCGTCGTTTTCTCTCTCAGCAATCGCGAGGTTGTTAAACAGCATACTTTTACTTCCATGCAATAACACACATACAACACAATCGTAGCTGACGTTTCGGCAGAATCACCTTCTTCAGAGCCTGGAAGGGTACACTAACACGCAACTTACTAGGTCGAACACTTCAACAGCACAAACAGAGAGATGAGAATCTGAGCGATAATTACAAGATCTACGGCATCTCGAAAAAACCCACCGCTTTTTCCACCTGTCCTCCACCGAGGAAGAACAGCCGCCCAGAGTCGCATATGGCTGATGACTGCAGCACACCCATCAACGATAGATGCGAAGGTAAGGAGAGAGATCACGCGTGATCTCGGGGCATTCCTCCCTGCTATTCATTGTAGGATTTTTGGCATATATCCAAAAAGCCTCGAGGAGTTTGCGCGTTGGTGTTTTACTATCCCGTAACAGGATAGCGACTTGCACCAAAATCGTCTCCGTTATGCCTTTGTATCCTATGCGTGCCTAGGATACAACGTCTTGGGACTAGTTAAGACGAAAGGACGTCTACAATTTTTTGTCGGCTGTGGGATCGGAAAAGAACTTGCCTATGGAAACATGCGACATCTTGCGAGCTACCAACAAACTCCGACTTCGAAACCGTTCTATATCGAGTTGAACTTCCAAAAAGGACATCATACATTTTTCAAGGAGATCACTGGAGATTTTAGTGCTATGAGTGAACTCGAAAAACGTCTGAAGAATGTCGCATTGTGACCCACGGATTGAAATGGAATGTGCAAAGCGAGCGGTCGTTTAAGTTTACCATGACGGCCAATACCATTCATGGAAACAAACAGTTCCAAAATTTACGCTCTCACTTTGGATGTGGGAGTCTCCCAATGGACAACACCAACACTTCAACGAAGTAGACCACAGTCTTTCTTAGCCGATGTCGTTATTATCCAAAAATTTTACTTGGGATCCGATCACTTCCTTCTTCGGTCGATAATTCTGCTCAGTAAAAGGAGGAATTCGAACAATTTTAATTTATTTCAAGTAATGCGAAACTAACAGTGAATTGGAATTTATTTAGATTGTTAGCCGGTTTTTGGAATAGTGTAGTCATTAGACACCAAAAGATCAGCTTATTTAACATTTTCTCGTTAGTGGTATGAAAGCTGAGAACTGAAGAGTCACCGGGACCCCTGTCTGCATGAACTAATAAGCTTACGTTAATTCACACGAACTGTTCGGAATTGCCAACTCATTTTCAAAGATGTAAAGCTGTGTAAAAAGGTACAATAGATCTTAAGGAAAGAAGGATGGCAGTAGTGGTTGAAGTTGCAGAGGTTGGAAAGAATGTTCGCAACCTTCCTCTCCAAAGCTTCATTAATTGTCAGACGAAGATTATCGTGCTCCGACACCGAGATGGAATGGAACAGTTACGGCTTCCATAACGCCACGAGAAAAACCACTGAACACTGTCTCTCCAATTTCTTCAATAGTGACGTCATCGTGCCTTTATACGAAATTAAAAATGATAGTTGTGTCGTATCCTCGATTCTGCCTTCTGGAATTCGGCATGCTGTTTAAACCTGTCTGTGAAGAATTGAACACATGATCAGGACAGGGTTAGACCTGAACACTCGAGCAATCTTCTGTCATTCGTCGTCAACACATTGGCTCGCCTCTTCACACGATACTGAGCAGAAGGCAGCGTTCGTATTTAATGGAAGACCAACAAGACTGTGTTATTGCGGAAGAAGTGTGGCCACCACAATATCGACAACTATCGCCCAATCTGCATGCTGTCTGTCGTCTATAGACTCTTCACTCGATTCGTCCTAAACAGGATTGATGGGACATTGGACGAAAGGTATTACAGCATGCATGGTTTTCAAAAAAGATTTAGTACGATAGATGACAACCACATGACAACTAGACTCATCGAAATGCGATGAAAGCAAAGAGATCGCTCTGTTCCGTTTCCACAGACTTGAGGAAGGCTTTTGATTATTTGAAATAAAGCGGTGAAAGAAGTCAGGTTCAAAAAAAATTTAGCAAAATCTCATATAATGCCCTCGTTTTCAAAGCTTATGAACGAACTTTCGTGATAAAACAATTGACCTTTTGTTCGCGGAACATTGACGGCTTTTTTCGACGAGATCCTCACACCGAATAGGATGCCAATAAATGAGACACTTGTTGTCTGTAGCGTACATCATTCTGGCTGTGGCACCTAGTTGCCTCTCAGTTCTTACCACAATCGCCATGACACGGTGTGAATCGAAAACGGCGCAATTGGGTTTTTGATAAATGACTCCGTCCCTTTGTTCCACTGCTCAGTCTGCTTTCGTGTTTTTCCTTTGCAGGTACTTTGCTAGTAATTCCGACGCTTTTGTTTTTTTTTTACGTACCTTCTTAGTCCTTGATTGCATAGTTTCGTAATTTCGGAACATTTCAAGATCTTGAATGTGGCGAAAAAATGCGATATGTATGACTTCAACGCAGGACACGCAATGGCCCTACTGCTCATCCGTATCGCACCCTTAGCGTTGAAAAAATTTACTTGATACTTGATACTTAAACGACCCGTTCTCACTGGTTGTGCGCGCCCCAGAAAAATCACCATTCTTCGGCGATTTGATGGCTAAACCATTGTGATTCCCTGGAATCCCGAGGACAGTCTGGTCAAAGTATGCCCCACGTCGTCACCACCACAGACAGTCGCAGCCCTTGTCGGAGGAGGAAGATTTGCCACTATGCGACTTTGATACCGGGACGGTGGTGGATCCTGGCATTGGTTTACTCTTAGCTAGGCTTCCTGATGGAAACCCCGAATTCTTTCCGGCTTGGGAGACTCAACCAGAAGATGAAGCCCCGCTATACATCCAAGTCCAGCACCCAGAAACAACTCCCAGTCACGATGATGTGGTAAACCGTCGGAAGTTGTTGAAAAAACACTAGAAACAAACACTGATATGAATAAACTCAATTTTTGCAAAATTTAGAAAAAATCTGTTAACGTAAGGTTTAGTCGAAACTAGTGAAGACGCTTCTACTTTCTTACTTTTATTATTGTTTTATATGACCCGTCATCACACCTATTGTGCGGACTCCGCATTTCCTGCACTCCATTCGTTTGCCTTGCATTCATCGTCCACTATGGTCTTCAAAAAATTATTTCACACTCCATCAACAAAAACAGAAACAGAGCGATTACCTCGTCAGTTTTACCGCCCACTATTTTCTCTTCAATGGCATGGTATTATGCGGAATACAACCACAACGATACTGAGATATTTTTGCAAAACTCTGGACCTCAGGTGTCTGCGGTGATGAACGAACGCGCCATTACACTTTCCAGGGACTAACGTGTTCATCACTACACCATGCTGGTCCTTCGTTTCGTCTGTCTCTCAGCTAGTTTTATCGATCAGTGCCATCAGCAGTCACCCGTTACCCGATAGAACTAGCTGACAGACAGGCGAAACGAAAGGACCCACATGGTATGGCGGTGAACGTGTTAGCCCACGGAAAGGATAATAGCGCTTTGGTTCCTCACCGCAGACACCATCGGTCTGCAGTTATGTCAGCATCGTTGTGAGAGCGTACACATATTTATGAATTATTCATGGCAAATACTTGTAAACTGCGGAAGAGAACAGGAAGTATGAGAAGGAAAAAGAGACGAGAAGACTAGTCGGTCTGTGTGCTCAAGTGTAAAATCTCAGGCTGCAGCAGCTCACGGATTAGGACAGTTTCAATTCTAGATATTACAAGATCTCTTGAGTGACAACTTACATTGGTGAAGAGATTTTTAAACTTGTTCGTTCGCATCATCTTGCCGCCAATGAGAGAATATATATAGTTCTTTTCACTTCTGTTTAGCAAACACGAGGTGTTATTTTATTTCTTTATTTACGTACAAGCTGACGTTTCTGCGGATTTCGCCTTCCTCAGAGCCTGGAAAGGTCAAGTTGACTGCACTCTACATGGCAAACACCTCCATAACCAAACAGAAAAAATGCTAAACCAAAATTTAGATCAAATTGAACACAGCGTCCCTCCACACTCACCGCTTTCTATGAGCCTTCCACTTAATATGCTGTGTGGAGACCAACCGCGCAGTGTTCACATGGAAACGTAATGTGCCTCTCCCATCAGAATAACAGGCTTATATACTGCCCAATATCACGCGTGATAATGAGGCATTCCTCACTGCGGTTCATTTTCGGGTTCTTGGAATTAATCCAGAATTCCTCGAGAGTTTTACGCGCTTGTGTTCTCGATTTTTGCCCGAGGGTCGTAACCTCTACTTCAAAATCTTCTCCGTTACGTCTCTGCGTCCTATGCGTGCCTAGTGGAGTACTTGGTTTACGTTTGTCGACTAGGTGTTCTTTTATACGGATGCAGAGTGGCCTACCCGTTTCGCCAACGTATTCGTCTCCGCACATTTTACGAGAGATCAGATAGACTGCACCCGAACTCATGCAGTCACCGAATATAATAAATATAAATGTATAGATATAGAGTAATGCAGAATATATATAAAATAATGAACATAATAACTTCTGTATGATCTGACTATTTATCCAACCTGTGAACGGAAATTATACGAGAATCCACTTAGATCCGGCGAAGCGCGTTTATCCACGAATCCTCATATCCCGTAGAGGAACAACTGTATTCCACCAGCGCATTAAACAAGAGACACATGTGACTGGTGAACGCATGGAGGATTTACAATGACAAGGTACAAAAAAATGCGGTACATAAGGGTAATTAGTGTTTGCTAATGGTTATTGTGTCTACACTCTTGGTTAATAATGCTCTGGAGGATACTATAAGGAGAGTGAACCGATATTCTGACTTCTGTAAGGCATTAGCAAAAATTTAGGTCTCCGAATCTGCACGAATATCTGCCAAGCAAGTCCGTTCTATGTGCAACCAGTGAAACAAATGTTTCTGATTGAACTGTTTGAATACTTACTTACTTGGAAAGCCGGATAGCATTACTGGTTCTGCGGGCTCTAGCATAATCTCTATTTCTTTGAAGTTTTGCTGGTTTAGCAATTGTGGTTACCTGGAGTCTCATGGTCAGCCATGCCAAAGGCCGTCATCATCACAGGCAGTCACCGCCTTTGTGGATCAGAGGGAGAATTGCCACCATGCGACTAGATTGATACCAGAACGGTGGTGGATCCTGGTGTTCGTTTACTCTTAGCTAGGATTGCTGGTGGAAACGCCGGACTGTTTCTCAGCCTGGGAGACCCTGACGAATGAACGAATCCCTTGCTGTACATTGCATCCCGGCACACAGGAACACCTGGCAGTTGCGAGGATGCGGTACACCGTAGGGAGGATCTGTTGCAGTAATAACCATGAAAGGCATTAATTGTAAAAGTAACAGATTTCAGCGTAAGCAGTGGTATGAGGTGTTGAATACAAATTTTTTTAAAAGAAAAAATATATTTGTTCAACTTTGCTGGAGTTAAGAACTTGTCACGTTACAAGGATCAAGCTCTGGGCACCAATCTATTTCTAAGAGATGCGCCATGCATTCCACTTCACTAAGCATCGCTGGATGTGATTGAATGCATATTTGCCTTTACAATGACTCACAGTGGCCTACCGATGTATCGAACCAGTGCTAGTATCTTCCCAGACAAGTCTGGTACCAATTTTCCAACGCCGGAGGGACGGACTGCTTGGTGAGCCCGGTGGGTGAAGATCGATCCAATGTGTAATGCAGGGTGCCCCGACCACTGCTCCACACGCGAAAGTACAGAAGACCGCTCTGTCTCACTTTCATCGCCTTAGCGAACGCCTTTGACTCAGTTGAGATAGAAGCAGTCATGGGAGCCCTTGGTAGTCAAGGAGTCTCTACTCAGTGCACAAAGATTCTTTGTAATATCGCGACCAAATTTGACCGTTCTACAAAGATATTAACGTTGACGTCAAAAAAGGAGTTAGGCAAGGCGATACAATCTCGCCAAAATTATTTACAGCCACCCTCCAGAATGTCATGCGAACATTGCAATGGGATAATATGGGAGTGAAAGTCAATGGTCGGCAGTCAAACCATCTTCGCTTTGCTGATGACATCGTCCTTATAACACCAGACATTAGCTAAGCAGAACGAATACTTTTCGATTTTGATAAAGCATGTGGAAAGATTGGTCTTCGACTAAATTTCACAAAGACGATGCTCATGAAGAACGGATTGGTTTCGGTTGCCCCATTTACGCTCAACGGAACGAATATCTCCGAATGCTCCAGTTATGTCTATCTAGGTCGGGAAATCAATATGATAAACGACTTAGCTCCGGAGCTGAGCAGAAGGAAACGAACGGCTTGGGGAGCTTTTAAGAACATCGAGGATGTAGTGAAGAGAACAAAGAACACCCTATTCAGTGCTCCCTTTTCCATTCGACGGTTCTTCCTGCTCAAACGTATGCGTCAGAAACCTGGTCGCTACGCAAGCAGGATGAAAGATCACTCAGCGTTATCGAACGCGTAGTCGAAAGGACGATGCTAGGAGTAACCCGTTTCGCACAAGTAAGGGATGGGATCCGAAGCTCCGACCTGCGTCATCGATCAGAAATCAAAGATGCCGTTTTGTACGCCAAGTAGTCGAAGAAAAAGTGTGGCGGACACGTAATGGGTATGAATTATAACCGATGGGCAAGAGCTGTTAGTGACTACATTCCTCGGGATATCAGACGAACTGCAGGAAGACCGCCGAACCGATTGTCAGAGTTCTTCACGAAAAGCCTAGAAGAAATATGTGATGCTCGACGAGTCCCTAAAGTGAGCAAAACCCACTGGGCTACTCTTGCCCGCGACGGGGAAAACTGGAGGATTTACTGACGCCCGCTCGAGTCACTCGACGATCAACGGGACTACAGGTGATACAGGTGATATGGACGGTTCATAGGCTGCAGATCTAAAATTTTTCATGTCTTTCTAACTAGTAATCGCCTTTAATAATCGTTTAAGGTACAATGTAATATATGTTTGTGATAAAGCTTATTGTTGACAAACGTATAATGGAACTTGATAACGAGACCACTGCAGTGGGAAGTCGGTTGGTTTTAAAACACTCCACGGCCATCTGTTCGCCGAATCTCCACGGTGCATTTCTTCGTCCATGCTATCGTCCAATATCATCGCTACGGTAAGTGACATGTGACGAATGAAGGACTTTGAGGACGTTGATAACGACATAGTTGCAGTGCCGGATACTCCGTACGCTTTTGGCTTCATTCGTCGTTGAAGAACATCTATGAATCTACGAAAATGCCTAAATCCACAACCATCGTCTCCTATCGTCCAGCAGATGAACTCGCTCGCGCTTTGTCACTTTCGGCGGAAAAACTCATCCCGAGTTTGTTGCTAACTGTTCAGGTTATTCAATCCTGAAAGCCAATGAAGAACGAACGTTTTGAAAAGTCCTTTATTCGACAAGCAGTGTTAACGACAATGTTGAATTGGATGAAAATGTAACATAAAATCGCGTTCCGAGAAACAAAGCTTAAAATTAAAAGCAACAACAAAGAAAAAAAAGAAAAGTTGCTGCGAGAGGGTAATAAGAGTCGTAGTCACCGTAACAAGGCGAACAGCACATTGGTTGAGATGTCGATCGTCACGATCACGGTATTGGTTCGATCCCATCCTGAGCCACAAACTATGCAGCACCTCTTATTAACGTGTTATTCTTTGCGTTAATTGTTATAAAGCTAAACCATGAAGGGCAACTATGCAGTTAGCAATTTCTCATCAAGTCGACAAACTTTTGTTTTATATAATAGGCGGACGCGGTGTATATATACTTGAATACTTGAATACTTGGACGGCCCATCTTCACTGGTTGCGCGAACTCCAGCAAAATTTCTATTCTTCGGAGATTTGTTGGTTTATCCATTGTGGTTTTGTGGAGTCCCGAGTACAGCCTGGGGAAAGTCTGTTCCAGGTCGTCACCATCACAGGCAGTCGCAGCCCTTGTGGATCAGATGATGATTTACCATCATGCGACTAGTTTGGTACCAGGACAGCGGTGGATCCTGGCGTTGGTTTATTCTTAATTACGCTTTCTGATGGAAACGCTGGACTGCTTCCCAATTTGAGAGACCCTGCCAGTGGATGAATTTCCCGCTGTACATCGCAGTCGGACACCCAGATTCACCTCCTAGCCACGATGAGGCTGTAAACCGTTAGGAAGGATATATATATATATATATATATATATGCAAGTATAGAAGTGCATATGTATGTATGTGTGTTTCTGTTCAACGGCATCTGTATTTATGTGCCTATGTTTGCATATACAGTATATACATATACAGTATATACATAAGTATATATATATATATATATGTATATATAAGTATATACAGGCATTCCATTTATATTTATGTATATGTATGCATGTATACTGTAAGTGACAGTAAGACGTTTTGTTGAGTACTTTTACGTATTTTTGTTGCAATTTTTAATAGGTTTTTAATGTTTTTAATAGGTTAATAGGTTAATAGATTAGGTTATTTTCCTCACCTTGCACGACAGCACAGTTGTGGAAAGAAATCGAACTACCTGCTATGTGCACCAGACGTTCATTTTTGGATTTAGATAGACTTAACTTTGAGAAATCCCACTTGTGAACAAAAAAAGCTTAGAGATTGACAATAGGTTGCTGAAGAAGTTCAAATGAATCAATAAATGCTTGAAAAACTTCTCTTCGATCTGTATTGACTGTAACTGGTTCCTTACTGGGCTTTTTTTTAAACCTTAATTGCAACAATTCTTGCACTCCATTCCTTTCTTCGCATCCATCACCTAGAAATATTTACCACTTTTTTCCAGTAGGTTCAGCTGCTGCTTGAGACTTTCACTTTTAGTCTCAATGTTGTCGAATCCGGTCGAGCCGATTTTTTCCGGAGATCTAGGATAGTCGTGTTAGGATGTCTCTATGTGAAATGGAAGGAGCAAGCAGGTCCCAAACATATCCGGTGAAGGCCTGGTGAGCCTGAGCAGGTGTCGAAGCAGCACCGTTCTCGTGAGGAATAGAATCACCACCATAGCGCTGCCCGCGCAGGGTTTAATGGGATTGCAGGCTGCAGAGGTGGATTAAATTCATTCTTTACGAATTACTTTAGGATTTCCACTACACGTTTTTCAGACATAGTTTCACACCTTTTTCAGAGTTTATAGTATAATTCGATAACGAAATAAAACATCTATAAGAATTCTCCTATAGCGACATCAAGAAGGGTTAGAAGAGTAACATCGGCTCACCTTTATGAACCAGCTGACTTCTCTCGGTTTTTTAGGTCACATAATGGTGCAGTTAACCAAAACAGTTCCGTTTTGTTCGAAATGTCGAGTTGATGGGTAATTTTGTTCATAGAATCAACCTAGGCCAAACTTATCAGTCCACCCAAAATCTTAGATAATAGTTAAGTCTAACATTTTGGGGTTATAGAAGCATATCACCCGATTATGTGAACTTTGCACGAACTAGACGAACACTGTTTGCATGAACATTTAGATTTGCACTATTGTAGATCTACAATCTATCATCTTCTATCTCTTACATTTATGTTCAAACCATTTAAACCATGATATGACGTATTGCTTGGGTGTTAGACCTTATGCGATAGGAGCTGTCGGTTAGTTATCTGTAATTTATACTTTCGATAAAAGGTTAAAAGATAAAGCATGAAACTCTCGACGTTGAACGTTCTCTGAGGGATACGCCATAAATTCGACTTCACTAAGCAACCTTAAAAATCATTGAATGCACATCTGTCTTATGCAATGATTCGCGATGGCCTAGCGTTATTTCGAAACAGTGCTGCTATCTGCCCAAACAGGTCTCATATTATTTTGCCAAATCTGGAGGAACTGAAGGCTTGGTGGGCCATGGGCGCTGGAAGCGATTCGCACGTGTTGCAGAACGCCTAGGTCGCGGGAGGGAACGCAGGTGTATGGTGGTGCACCCTTGACCACTGCGCTGCACGCGCGCTTCGCTAAAATAAATATATTTAAAATATATTTAAACAATGTAAATAAATCGTCAAGATAAAAGTACAAGGGAGAAAGCTGGTACCAATATACATCTTCGGATGGTATCTGCAGCTTACACTCAGGTATTGGAAAGATTTTGTTGCTACGGCTGTAGGAAAGCAGAGGAAAACGTACCGTACCCGAGATCATGTGTTCAATCAAAATGAGTAGGGCGCGGGAATGCCGAGTGCACACTTCAGTTGACCCTCTTATAACCTTCCTAGTTGGTTTCATTATCGGACATGATCAACGATGTTATTTCTAGGCGGTCACCTGTCTGCTTTATTCAGTGGTTCAATAGTACTGTAAAACAAACTTATAATTACACCTTTTCCGTAATAGTTGATTGGCTAGTATAGTTTTCCGTTTTTACGGTTTCTTTCCTCATTGTGTATAATCCATCCTTTTGACATCCCACCTTAGCCGATATCAAATGCAGATTGATGTATTGGTGTTTGAACTGCATTCATGTAAATATGGTTCTCTGTTCTTTGCAATCTCCAAGACTTCAGAAAATGAAGCCATGTTCGGTCGTTGTGGTTAATGACTAGAGTTTGAATCTTGTAAAGTGAATTGAAACATTTAGGCGAATGAACCAAGAAGGGCGAAATCTCGCTCGTCTAACCCTTCATCACGCTTCCCCACTCGAAGAAAACGAAGTTCCAGAAGAGTGGGCAATATCAAGGTGACTTATGTTACTGTAAAGTTAACGAATAAAGATTTGCATTAGGTGATTGCGCGTTTTTAATGGAGTCGAAATCGTCGTCGTCATGTACCGCCACAGCAAGTGACTCCGATGAAGCTGTCCTAACAAATAGCAGTAACGTCTTTTTTTTAGTCTATGAGTTATCATCATTTTTATTACAGTACACGGGCTTTATTACAGTTACAGCTTGTGTGCCGCAGTGGTCGGAGGCGGCCTGCAACACACACGTAGAATTGATCCCGACTCCCATGGTTTTATCCTCTTTATCCGTCTATAATATAACACTGCATTAGCGCTAATAATTAGGATAATTTTGCTACCTATCATTGTTTTCGTTACTAATAAGCGCCTTAGCATTGTTTCTACGTCACCACTACAGCGATATCCATGTGGCATATGCAGGAATGAAAATCATAATTGATTTAAGAAAATCGCGGCTGTCTGAAGAGACAGAAACATTCAGAAACGGCAAACAAAACTCAAAGAAAGAAGCAGAGTAAGAAGCTGGATTTAGTTCCAAGATTGATAAATCCTTGTTGTAACCGGAGTTGACGCATTTACAGAACATTTGGGGCTGATCGGTGTCATCATTCCAGTCAGATTCCACCTGGAATGGTTCAGCGTTACTCGATGAGTTGCAAAAGTTTTCTTAGTGAGCTGGCTTCTTTTGCTAAACCCCATCACAACCATTACTATAAAGTTTCGCCCTGGTAAAGTACCGCTTGAGGTGATAGGTAGGTGATGCTGTCGAAGATCAAGTCTGGCAAAATCTCAGTGAAATACTTGTTTGTTAGACGATTCTGCATCGACTGATTGGAAACAGTGTGGATCCTCAAACAATATTTAGCGTCGAATACCGCATGAGGCTCTGCAAAACGTATTGTAAGTGTACAGCTGTCTAACTAAACTAACTAGAGTTGGAACTATGTGCACATTTATTAGGGAGTGAAATCTATAATCGCAGAAGAATTCCCTTTAGGCTTTCAATTCTACTAATTATGCTTAGCATTGATTTATGTGATTATATGATATTTCCAATACCTCGACTAAGCAGCAGTCATAGTACTAGATCTTGTTGGAATACGCCGCTCATCGCCCTGGTTCAGGAACGAATTCGACGATGTTTCGTCCAGATTTGTTCAGAAAAGATAACGGAGGCGTACTAATTAGTTTGGACACACTGTGGCATGAATATGCTTCGTGCTCTGGGTAAGTCCGCCTTCATTCGGTTGAACTAAACAGTGACTCCACAGGAATACTAGGAAGTTTCCACGGCTTTTTCGCATGGCTCTCTTCTTCTTTGGGTCGGTTGTTGAGTGGTGTTTCGTGTTAGGTTTCATAGTCTGTCCAGAAATCCTTAATTCTTCGGTTTATGAAATTTTGCTGTGCAGTAGTTAGTACTGCTCTGCTGTGCACTTAGTCACGAATCACCTCCAGCGCCGTGGTCTGGCAGAACACGCGTACAATAAGGAAACTAGCCGGAAAGCATCGAAAATATTGACTTGATATTACTAAGGAACACTGAGTATGCAACTTTAATAATGCTGAGATATTTGTAAAACTCTGGACCGCAGGTGTCTATGGTGGGGAACGAACGCGGTATTGTCCTTTCCGGGAAGTAACGCGCTCACCACCACACCGTGCGGGTCCTTCGTTCCGCCTGTCTCTCAGCTAGTTCTATCGATCTATCGCCATCAGCAATCACCCAGCAGCTGGGGACAGGAGATTGATATGGCGAGCCCAAATCGGCAATGAGCTGATAGACAAGCGAAACGAAGGACCCGCATGGTGTGGTGGTGAGCGCGTTACTCCCCGGAAAGGACGATAGCGCGTTCGTTTCCCACCATAAACACCAGCGGTCCAGAGGTGTGCAAATATCTCAGCTTCATTAAAGTTATATTTCGCAATATACCCTGCCATCAAAAAGAGTGGGCAGTAGACAAAACGGTTAATACTGAGTATGCACTTCAATGGAGCGGAGTGCAGAACATATTACTGAAGGGTAAATTAGCGCTGTGCACGTTACTCTTCTGTTCTTCATCTCCGTGTTAATTCACGCTTATGAAAGCACATATCGAACTTCGATACACTGCGTTGCTTCGTAAAGCAAGATTTTGCGAGTTTCCTGGCTTTATAGACCATATATGCATAGATTTGGAAGCCTTTTAAGATGATAGCAGCTGGGGACAGGAGATTGATATGGCGAGCCCAAATCGGCAATGAGCTGATAGACAAGCGAAACGAAGGACCCGCATGGTGTGGTGGTGAGCGCGTTACTCCCCGGAAAGGACGATAGCGCGTTCGTTTCCCACCATAGACACCAGCGGTCCAGAGTTTTGCAAATATCTCAGCTTCATTAAAGTTATATTTCGCAATATACCCTGCCATCAAAAAGAGTGGGCAGTAGACAAAACGGTTAATACTGAGTATGCACTTCAATGGAGCGGAGTGCAGAACATATTACTGAAGGGTAAATTAGCGCTGTGCACGTTACTCTTCTGTTCTTCATCTCCGTGTTAATTCACGCTTATGAAAGCACATATCGAACTTCGATACACTGCGTTGCTTCGTAAAGCAAGATTTTGCGAGTTTCCTGGCTTTATAGACCTTACATGCATAGATTTGGAAGCCTTTTAAGATGACATAAAAGTAAAATTCTAAATTGTCCCATTATTGTGACTATAACACACCTTTACACAACCTTTTCCACCTCTACAAACAGGCGTAGATGAAAAGTTGCGGCTTCGCCTTCCCTAACCTTTAATTTATCTTTATTATTTGGACGTTGCAATATTTAGCTGATTTTGTCATTTTCTAACCCTTTGTATAAAACGATTTCATGAATTGTTTGGGCGCTAGCATTTTTTCATTTGATTCCTTGTTTCGTGTCTGCCGTCCACGTTAAGATCGGTTTCGTATTTCGCCACTAGCCAATTTTTAGGTGGGGGGTTCCGCTACCGTGACGGTGGTCAGTATGGTTCAGGTTTACCGCTGTCACCAGGATTTCTGTTACCATGGGCATCACTTCGTTCCTTCCAAACATAATGGTATGCTTTGTACCTCATTAGTAAATAACTGAATAAATAAATAAACAAATAAACAAAACTGAATAACGAATAAATAAACAATTAAAGAAATAAATAAGGTGATAACTAAGAAATAAACAACTGTGTAAAAAATAACAAAAACAGAAGAATAACAAGTAAGTAAATAAACGAAAAAAAATAAATAAAAAGTAAAGAAATGGGAGTGAACAAATGAAAAAATATACAAAAGCAAATGAAAAGATGAAAAGAGAAAAATAAATAACAAGGAAGCAAGTAAAATTGAACAAATAACAGCTTCATTAGGGAGTCGCTAACAAGAGATAGTTTAGCAAGGCTGTGAATGGAAAGTGCTGACACGGTCAAAAAAGGCCTAACTCATACTTGGAAGACATTTTACAGTTACATTTGATCAACAATTATTATTTCACATTCACCGCTTGCCTCCACATCACAAGATCCTCCAACGGTACCTTCCAATTTTCTTCCGGATAACTGCTTTGTTCCTTGCAATTCATCCATTTATTCGCAATTATTACTTCACATTCTCTGCCTGGCTCTACATCACCCGATACTCCAACGGTACGTTCGAATTTCCCTCCGGATAACTTCTTTGTTCCTGCAATTCATCCATTCATTCGCAATTATTATTTCACATTCTCTGCCTGCCTCCGCATCACAAGATTCGTCATGTACCGCCACAGCAAGTGACTCCGATGAAGCTGTCCTAACAAATAGCAGTAACGTCTTTTTTTTAGTCTATGAGTTATCATCATTTTTATTACAGTACACGGGCTTTATTACAGTTACAGCTTGTGTGCCGCAGTGGTCGGAGGCGGCCTGCAACACACACGTAGAATTGATCCCGACTCCCATGGTTTTATCCTCTTTATCCGTCTATAATATAACACTGCATTAGCGCTAATAATTAGGATAATTTTGCTACCTATCATTGTTTTCGTTACTAATAAGCGCCTTAGCATTGTTTCTACGTCACCACTACAGCGATATCCATGTGGCATATGCAGGAATGAAAATCATAATTGATTTAAGAAAATCGCGGCTGTCTGAAGAGACAGAAACATTCAGAAACGGCAAACAAAACTCAAAGAAAGAAGCAGAGTAAGAAGCTGGATTTAGTTCCAAGATTGATAAATCCTTGTTGTAACCGGAGTTGACGCATTTACAGAACATTTGGGGCTGATCGGTGTCATCATTCCAGTCAGATTCCACCTGGAATGGTTCAGCGTTACTCGATGAGTTGCAAAAGTTTTCTTAGTGAGCTGGCTTCTTTTGCTAAACCCCATCACAACCATTACTATAAAGTTTCGCCCTGGTAAAGTACCGCTTGAGGTGATAGGTAGGTGATGCTGTCGAAGATCAAGTCTGGCAAAATCTCAGTGAAATACTTGTTTGTTAGACGATTCTGCATCGACTGATTGGAAACAGTGTGGATCCTCAAACAATATTTAGCGTCGAATACCGCATGAGGCTCTGCAAAACGTATTGTAAGTGTACAGCTGTCTAACTAAACTAACTAGAGTTGGAACTATGTGCACATTTATTAGGGAGTGAAATCTATAATCGCAGAAGAATTCCCTTTAGGCTTTCAATTCTACTAATTATGCTTAGCATTGATTTATGTGATTATATGATATTTCCAATACCTCGACTAAGCAGCAGTCATAGTACTAGATCTTGTTGGAATACGCCGCTCATCGCCCTGGTTCAGGAACGAATTCGACGATGTTTCGTCCAGATTTGTTCAGAAAAGATAACGGAGGCGTACTAATTAGTTTGGACACACTGTGGCATGAATATGCTTCGTGCTCTGGGTAAGTCCGCCTTCATTCGGTTGAACTAAACAGTGACTCCACAGGAATACTAGGAAGTTTCCACGGCTTTTTCGCATGGCTCTCTTCTTCTTTGGGTCGGTTGTTGAGTGGTGTTTCGTGTTAGGTTTCATAGTCTGTCCAGAAATCCTTAATTCTTCGGTTTATGAAATTTTGCTGTGCAGTAGTTAGTACTGCTCTGCTGTGCACTTAGTCACGAATCACCTCCAGCGCCGTGGTCTGGCAGAACACGCGTACAATAAGGAAACTAGCCGGAAAGCATCGAAAATATTGACTTGATATTACTAAGGAACACTGAGTATGCAACTTTAATAATGCTGAGATATTTGTAAAACTCTGGACCGCAGGTGTCTATGGTGGGGAACGAACGCGGTATTGTCCTTTCCGGGAAGTAACGCGCTCACCACCACACCGTGCGGGTCCTTCGTTCCGCCTGTCTCTCAGCTAGTTCTATCGATCTATCGCCATCAGCAATCACCCAGCAGCTGGGGACAGGAGATTGATATGGCGAGCCCAAATCGGCAATGAGCTGATAGACAAGCGAAACGAAGGACCCGCATGGTGTGGTGGTGAGCGCGTTACTCCCCGGAAAGGACGATAGCGCGTTCGTTTCCCACCATAGACACCAGCGGTCCAGAGTTTTGCAAATATCTCAGCTTCATTAAAGTTATATTTCGCAATATACCCTGCCATCAAAAAGAGTGGGCAGTAGACAAAACGGTTAATACTGAGTATGCACTTCAATGGAGCGGAGTGCAGAACATATTACTGAAGGGTAAATTAGCGCTGTGCACGTTACTCTTCTGTTCTTCATCTCCGTGTTAATTCACGCTTATGAAAGCACATATCGAACTTCGATACACTGCGTTGCTTCGTAAAGCAAGATTTTGCGAGTTTCCTGGCTTTATAGACCTTACATGCATAGATTTGGAAGCCTTTTAAGATGACATAAAAGTAAAATTCTAAATTGTCCCATTATTGTGACTATAACACACCTTTACACAACCTTTTCCACCTCTACAAACAGGCGTAGATGAAAAGTTGCGGCTTCGCCTTCCCTAACCTTTAATTTATCTTTATTATTTGGACGTTGCAATATTTAGCTGATTTTGTCATTTTCTAACCCTTTGTATAAAACGATTTCATGAATTGTTTGGGCGCTAGCATTTTTTCATTTGATTCCTTGTTTCGTGTCTGCCGTCCACGTTAAGATCGGTTTCGTATTTCGCCACTAG
>MQTX01000172.1:0-32971 GCA_009735665.1 Angiostrongylus cantonensis | reverse complement strand
TTGGGACGTCATTGAGTGAAACACTGCCCTCGGCGACGTCTTATTGGTGGAGTCGTGTGATCGCGATGATGATCGAAGCAGGGGCTCGTTAAAAACTGGAAGCGTATGGGCAGTTAAACTGGTTTCTCTCAATTTCAAATGTGTTTCTAACAAGCTTACTTAAAAAGGACAACTCATTTAGCAGAATAATTCAGTCGAGCAACATATTTCTGGTCTTTGCTCATAAGCTTATTCACAGCTTTTTGTATGTCTATTTTTCCTCTATTTTTAGATTCTGCGCCTATACCTCAACTTAAGGGGCAACGTGTGGCGCAGTGATCGGAGGCGCCACAGCGACACGCACGTGGAATCGATTCCTGCGCCCATGGCTCACCAAGCCTTCCATCCCTCCGGGGTCGGTAAATTGGTACCAGACTTGTCTGGGAGGATAGCAACACTGGCTCGATACATCGGTAGGCCACCGCGAGTTATTGTAAAGGCCAGATATGCATTCAATCACCTTCAACGATACTTAATGAAGTCCAATGCATGGCGCATCCCTCAGGGATTGATCAACGCCGAGAGCATTATCCTTTTAGAGCTTTTACCTCAACTTAACTATTGGATTTGATTAGAAAATGGACACCAGGAATGCTGTGGGCCGAAAGGAGGTAAGAGAAAACGACAATCGAAGCATCATGAAATTGAATTGGAGTTGTCAGCCAACGGTAGGTGGAGGAAGTAAGTATTTTAGAGGAAAAGCAGCGCCCATACTAACCACGGCGGTGTTGGAACTGATATAGTGTTGCAATTGTAAATCGTTAAAAAAAATTTTTATAGCTGTTTTGACACCGGAACTTCAGTGTCATTAAGGACAGCCGGAAGCAGATCACCTCATATTGCCGTAATCTGTGCAGTCGTTTGTCCACATTTATGGCTGTTTGCTCGCGACAACCAAGAAAAAGTTCACAAGCCTGTTTGTCAACTTTAAAATTAGTGAACTCAACAAGGCTGTTCCATCCAAGAAGGAAGGTCGGTTCGCACTTCAACCAACTAATTTCGATGGACCAGAGCGTTTTCAAGTTATCTTATTGTCTCTTGTCTCTGTAGTTTAAGCAAAATATTTTTTTATTTTGGTCTCAAGAAAGAAGGCCGGTGGTCATTGCTACTGTTGCGGAAAGTGGTCTTCATCACCGTATACAACTGCTTGACAGGTGCGTCTGATATAGACATTACATAGAAGTTATTTTTGGCTACTAAAACTGTGCACTGTTTAAGGAAATATGCGTTGATTTCGGATTTATCTTGAAATCCGATATGACGTCACTTATGTATTTTGTTAGCTGATACATTTATTTATATGGTCTTATACTCTGATCTTTTTGTGCTGATACGAGGTTGGTGTAGGTTTTCGTCGTCGTTGTCGTTGTTGCTGGTGTTATTGGTGGATGGCTGACGTTTCTGCGATTTCGACTTCCTCAGAGCCTCGACGTTTTTTATGCAACAGTGAGCTTATATTTGGTGAAATGTCTACAATATTAATGAAGAGCGAACTTTTAAACAAGCGCCATATTGACCAAAAAGACTACTCACCGTGCTGTTAGGAGTGGCCGCGTGTTGTTCACGTGGGGTAGCGAGCTAGACCCAGCCAAGTCAAAAAATCATTTTGAAATAAGGCGCCAGGGCACGTATGATAGTGAGTCATTTGTCTTTCCTGATCATCTTCGAATTTTCTAATTTTATCCAAAACGCTTCAAAAGTTTTGCGCCTTGGTGTTTTTGATTTCTGCACTAGAATCCGCACAGTCACTTCGAAATCATCATCATGGTGCTTTTGTACCCTGTATGTACCTAGAGCACTGCTTTGACGAATTTTGACTTTCCCGACTAGGTGTTCTTTTATGCGGACATAAAGCGGTCTACCCGTTTCTCCAATGTATTCCTCACCGCATGACTTACATGAAATCAAGCATATTGTGTTTGAACTCATTCAATCCCCGTCTGTCCCGTTAGGAGAGGTCATACAGTTTTCCGAGCTTCACAAGCGATCATAAAGGCGATTGCGGACTTCATCATTTACAGCAGATGACGTTTCGACGATTTCGCCTTCTTCAGAGCCTAGGAATGCCATGAAATTGTCATGAAATACTGAGGCAAACCTCTACACCTTCATAACCTTAGCAGATAGGATTCAAAGCATAAATTTTTATTCGCATAATGAACTGTTTATTTTAAATACTCATCGTTTTGCTCTTCGTAAGATTCCAGTTATTTAGTGGATAGCAGCCACACAGATTGTCACATGGGCGGAGTGTGCAGAATGTGTGTCGATCGGAAATCATCTGTGAAGCATTTGCAATGATTTATTCATATTCATTTTCAGTTCGAAAGTTCCAGAGCGTTGCGAGGGAACAAACTGAATGTAAGAAGTGCCCAGTTACGCGTGTGATAGACGTGTCGTCTGGCCACGTAGTAAGAAGTTAAACAAAATCCTCTACATTGCGTGGTCTTCTTGCTGCTTCTAGTTTGTAAATAATTTAATCCTCGAGATCATGGAGACAAAAGATCGTACTGAAAGGACTGGCTCTGTATGTTAAAAAGTAGATTGCTGGTAACATTGAAGGCCTTACTTTTGATCAAACAGCAACTATTAGTTTACTACCGTAACAACAGTAATTTTTATTTCTTTAAATAAAAAAATCTTTTATTTCGTATAACCTGCCTTCACACTGACTGTGCGGATCACATCATTTTTCACATTTGAATCGTTTCCTCACATCTATTGTCAACGAAGATCTTCTAACTTTTACTTGTGACCTCCGTTGCTGCTTGGAGGGTTTTCATCTCATCTTGAATGTCGTAGAATGCTGGTCAAGCAATCCTGCCTAAAGTCTAGAGATAGCCGAGCTGGAGCGTTCTCAACTGCGTTGTAGGGAGTGAATTTTTTCCAGACGAGCACAGTACCAATTTCCCAACCCAGAACGAATGAGAGGATTGGTTGGCCCAGAGCGGAACCGAACCAGCACCATGATCGCGGTGACGGACGTCGCTACCACTGTGCTATCCGCCCCACTTATATTGTGATGCCCTTCAACACAAAAAGAAATTATGCAATATTAACAACACATACTATTTATGATAGCAAGAAAGTGGTCATAGTTCAGGCCTTCGCCCGTAACAAATACCTCTGATGAACTTGAACCGAGCGTCATATATTCGCCGTTTTTGTTAAATGATTTGACAGGACGAAGTGATTGCTGATCTCTTCTCTATCTTTACATCATTATTTGCCCATTGTGACAGATTTGTGGGTTTAATATGGAGTTAACTGAAGAGAGGTAAATGAGGCATGGCGTCTTAGTAATCTCTTGAAATCCTGCTGATTAGTTTACTCAGTGAAATGGCAGCTGCCTAGTTTGTTTTCATATAGTTCATCGAAGTAGTAAAGCTAAGCGTTAGCATCGTTGCATGATCTGTTCTGTTTGCTTTTTCCGCGAAAACAACAGTTTACAATGGGGAAAGTGGTGTGAAGCGTATAGCGTTCTGCACTGAACTATCGCTATGTGTTCCACAGGATTGGGCAACGTAGAGTACATGGCTTGCAGAATGGTGGCTTCGATAGTCTAACAATTCACCAATTTTTTTGCGTTCTATCAGAGGAGTCTGCACCAAATGCGCAGAATGAAAAGAATGAAGAGCCTGTTTTGTCCAGAGTACGAGATCGAGCAAATGATTATGAGTGAATCGTAGGGCATCCGTAAACATTGTGCTCTGTTCTATTCAGTCTATCTCTCATTCGATCTCAATTCTGTTGTCACACTCCTGCTTTTTTAAGCACTTTAACTTGACGTGTAGAAAATTTCCCTTACTAAACCGCTGCGAAAAGTGTCTTTAGAAGATTCTCTGTTCCTAGAATGCTTGCTGGGATTAAATAAAAAAAAATGGACGCTTGCTGTCAAACGTCTCTTAGGTTCACTCACATATGTGGATTGCCTACTTTTCAGGCGAAGTAGCGCATGGGACACTACAGTTGCTTTTTTAAGCACTTTAACTTGACGTATAGAAAATTTTTCTTACTAAACCGCTGCGAAAAGTGTCTTTAGAAGATTCTCTGTTCCTAGAATGCTTGCTGGGATTAAATAAAAAAAAATGGACGCTTGCTGTCAAACGTCTCTTAGGTTCACTCACATATGTGGATTGCCTACTTTTCAGGCGAAGTAGCGCATGGGACACTACAGAAATTCTGTACGGAACACTTGTGAAATCCTACATTCTACCCTTTACAAGTCGAGGTCATTGCGACCCTAAAAGGTGTGGGCGATCTCAGTTTTGTAGTCGCAATGGACTTTTCCTTACTTACGAGGTTGAACGTTTACTACGATTATTAATAGCAAACGGGTGCGAATAACTGCTTGTAATTGCTTTACGCTGTCACCCATCGAGTTGTTTTCACTGCAACAAATTTCTCCAATTACTCCCTACGAGCACTGTTTCCATTGTATCTATCCTCATTTCAAACACCTGTGAAAACTGAAAAGTTCTGGGTAATTTTGACGTTTTCGATGGTCTTCATGTTCAGTTCTTCAAAGACGTTTTCAGTATGGTGATTGTTCTTGATGGTTTTCCTTCACACACTGAGGCGCCACATTCTTCCACAAGTGGGCTAATTTCCCAACTTTTGTTATCAACACCCTTTTGAATGCTATGAATGAATGAATGAATGAATATTCGAACAAATTTATACCACGGAAAACACAAAGTCGCCTATGGTCCACATTATTTTATCATCGCCCATATTTTCGTCTTACAAATATTCATAATACATGCTCAGTCAAATGCCTTGCTACTGGGTTAACCTACGGCGCTTTCGCATATTCTCAACATGCTTTCTAACCATTTTCCTGATTAGCAAGCACGAGGTTGTTAATCTGTATCACCTGTAGTCCCGTTGATCGTCGAATGATTTGAGCGGGCGCCAATAAATCTTCCATTTTTCCCTGTCGCGTGCAAGTGTAGCTCAGTGGGTTTTGCTCGCTCTAAAGACTCGTTGAGCATCGACGATTACGAGGTTGTCATTATCTATTATCTATTTTTAACAAAAAATGTTTCATTGGACGTTGCACCGCAGGGTTCAAGTGGAAGCGTAATGTGCTTCTCTCAGATTAAAATATCAGTCTTAAATACTGTATTAGATCATGCATTATCAGGAGACATGTTTTTGAATCCATTCAGACTTTTTCAGGAGTTTTGCACGCCGAAGTTTTGGATTCTTTTGCGAAGATGCTAATGGCCACTTAAAAATCTTCCCGTTATCTCTCTTTGCGCTATGTGCGCTAAGCAGAACATTTAGTTTAACTTATACTTTTGTACTTTTCATCGTGTTTTCTCTAGATTTCTGCATCTACTACATGGCTTTTGTCTTCATTTTTTTCAGGTTGTTGAAGTGTGATGACACACAATTTTTACTACCTGGTCGTAGACATCGTACTTGTGCTGCTTCAACTAATTGTGATCGTATCCAACGGATTCATTCTTTTTTTATTTACCAGGTAAGCCAATTAAAAAGAAAACCGAAGTCTTTCTATTGTGCTAATTTTGAAGGCTTGCTCTTAGCTGTAGAAATCTAGATATAATATTTTCTTTCTTTTCAAGAGTGAAGAGACTTCGCCAAAACTTCTCTCGACATTTGGTTGTACTTCTTACGATTACCGACTTCGTTCACGCTGTTGCAAGTGAGTTATCTTGATAACTCAAAAAATCGACTTTTTATAAACCTTAGCATAAATAGTTGATATATTTATTTATATGATCTTATAAACTGATCTTCATTGGCTGAGGCGAGGTTGGAATAGGTCCTCGTTGTCGTTGTTGCTGGTGCTGTTAGTCTTTGGCTGACGTTTCAGCGATTTCGCCTTCCTCAGAGCCAAGACGCATTTCATATTAGAATACTTTAATTATTTGGTGGAAAAAAGCTAAACTATTAATGAAGATCAATTTTTTAAATAGATGGTGGGTTAGGATGCTACGGTGGAACCATATGGCGTAGAACTACATTTCACCTATACCGATCTCGCATCAGCTAAAGAAGATCAGTTTATAAGGTCATATAAATAAATGAGTTATTTTGTTTGACGTTGAATGTTGCAAAAAAGTGATTGTACATTCAGCTTTGATTTTCAGCTCTTCCATATACTATTTATCTAGTGATTTCATGGGATCCAGTGTATCTAAGTCTAAGTTCGCACTATGTAATGGTTTCCAGTATTCCGGTGATGATTCAACTGAAGATCAGCCTCACCTTAACTATATCCGTTGCTGTGGAAAGAATTTTGGTAAGATGTTGTACGTAAATGAATTCTAAGCTTAGTTCAAATTTTTTCAGGCTCTGTACTTCCCAGTCGGATGCTGTAACCTGTCCATTCCCTCGTATGCACTGTTCAGCTTGTTGTTTGGATTTTTATTAGGAGTATTGGATGTCATCTTAGAATTTTCACTCACGCGTCCCAGTAGTACTCTTAACTGCTCGGGTATAGGATGTTTTTTGGATGAAACATTCCGCTGCTATTGGGGAATCAGCAACATGGTGAACTTTTCTCTTAAGGTCATCTACAGATCTGCTAAATGTCCAGTTTTAGGTGATGGGCATTGTGGTAATTGTTCTAATGATTTTAATTCTCATAAAGCAACGTGTTCTTCGCCTGAAGCCACAACACCTCAGAGTTGTCAATTCGAGAGAAATCAGATTTAAGCAGGTATTACTGTCGTTCGAAATGTGCTGCCCTTGATTTGTAAGATTTAGGCCAATCGTCGCAGCATTGGAATCCTCCTTATGTCCTTGGTATCTGTCGCACTTCCAAGCGTGGGTGCTGGTTTAGCTAAAGCGATCGGCTTACATGTTTTCAATGACATCGGTCCATTGTTTATTGCTGGATTGCTCTGTGCTGGTAGGTGGTGTGTTGTTTTGAGCAGTAGCGAAACAGTATTTTTGAGATAATTGATACATGTTATAGGCGCGTGCAACAGTTTCATATGCCTTGCACTTAATAAGGAAATGCAAGAAGCGGCAAGAAGATTCATTACTTGCGATCGATCTTCGTTTCCCCTTGTTGCGATCACTATCAAAGTTCTGTCGACAGTTGGGAAGTAACGCATTTTGTTAACTTAGTGGACTGTATGCTATTCTGTGTAAGTCTGAAGAAACGAAATATCTTCTTGTACGAAATTTTGTTCAGCGGACAACTGAGCGCGCATTATCTTTTCACGTTCACCTACCTTCTCGTTCTCGTTAAGTACCGCATATCTGCTATTTGGTGCCGAGTAGCATCATTGCTAGTTCGACCGACTACCCTTCTACGCTTAAGATTTGTAGATTATTGTTGCAATTCTTTTGTCAAATGTAATTGCCATTGAAACTCGGCAAGGATAATCATAGTTCCAATTTATCGATAAGCAATTCAAGGGTTAATGAAGCGCAATCTATCACAAATAGCGCACGAGCCGGTGTAGTGCAGTGGTTAGAGGCGCCTTGCAATACACATCCGTTTGATTTTTCGCCAAGCCTCTACAGTTGATGAAAGCAAATGTTGGCGTTTTCTAAATGTTGGAAGAAGCATTCCACCACGAAATATCCCAAAAATCCTTTAATGCACACTTGAACACCATTTGGGAACGGCAGACGAAAATGAATACAGGATAGGCAAATCCGAAATGGGAGAGCCAAATTGGAATGGAAACTGTCTCGTAGGACTCTTCTCATTACCACACCTCTTCCATGATAATTCATTTTTAGACAAAAAAGAATCTTCGACGGACATGGGAGTTTCCTGAAGCCACGACTCATGCAGAGATCGATTATATTCTCGAGAGCAAAAAGTAATCACTTTGTAGTCGCTCTTTAATACCTCAGTGGTATCCGGATTCTGTGCAGGATCTGATCAGCGTCCTCTTCGTGCGAAAATTCGATTCAGCCGTAAGCTGGTAAAGAACTTTTGTCGCCGTTCAAAAAAAAACAGAAACAAGTCGTTTATATGGGAGAGCCAAATTGGAATGGAAACTGTCTCGTAGGACTCTTCTCATTACCACACCTCTTCCATGATAATTCATTTTTAGACAAAAAAGAATCTTCGACGGACATGGGAGTTTCCTGAAGCCACGACTCATGCAGAGATCGATTATATTCTCGAGAGCAAAAAGTAATCACTTTGTAGTCGCTCTTTAATACCTCAGTGGTATCCGGATTCTGTGCAGGATCTGATCAGCGTCCTCTTCGTGCGAAAATTCGATTCAGCCGTAAGCTGGTAAAGAACTTTTGTCGCCGTTCAAAAAAAAACAGAAACAAGTCGTTTATAATAAAGGCAGTGCTCTCCTCGTATGACTGGCAGATAACGGAAGATCTGACCGAGCACTAAAAGCTGCGGTTGTCGAAAAACCTAACACATGGGTTGATTTTGCTCATGTTCCTCAAGGAAGGAGTTCAGAGTGCGTCTCAATTACCACTATGGAGTTATCCGAAAAAAGAAGGACAATGAATTTTAGTGCTACTGCTATACACCTAACACGACTTATAATAAATGCCAGGTGTAGAAGATCTCCAAAAATGATCTAGTCTAACAACTTGCCGTCGAGACCTTTCGAATGATGTGTTGATGAACGGAAATGGAACTGCCACGACATCCGCCATAATGTAGAATTAGTGACAAGAAGATCACATGCTAATCTTTTTCGCTCTGGAATCCTTCTTTCGGTTGCAAATTTTCGCTAATGAAAAACCGCTCGTGAGTCTTCCCTTTGAAATTCGAGCTGCTAGAGAAAGCATGGAGAGAGTAATAGCTTTGGAGATATCATCTCCGATTTTCTTAGAACTTAAGACCACGAAATATATGTGCTTCTCGCAACCCAGTTAAGAACTTACCTAGAAGAAGAGAAAAGCCCAAACCAGTGGAGAACGTTGCGCGCGGTCATTCCAGCCAAGAAATGTGGTCGAAGGAATTCTCGTAATTAACATCGAAATAATTTTTGAGGATGCTCTGTAAGCCGATTACGAAAATTATCCTTTAGCTCACATCGAAGACCTTGGGTGACCCCAGCCAGCTAGAGCAAGCAGAATTCCGACAGTATTCTACTCTATGAACCAGATCCAATCCTAGTGATGAGTTACAGATGTCTGCCGAAAGTTCAATCCGCCTCTTGTCTTAACCTTCACCGACAAAAAGAAAGCGTTTGACAACGTCGAAACGAATTTGATCCTATCAGTGCTTGTCGACCAAGAAGTGGACCCATCTTACACACGAACACTAGCAGATTTTTATCGGAACTGTGGCACAAATATGTAGCTATTTCATCGACACCGCACCAAACACATAGAAAAGGGAGTTCCACAAGACTGTACAACATCAACAAAACTGTTTATCGCTGCAATGCAGTGGTTGATGAAGTCACTCGACTGGGATACTGGAACAAGAGAGTGCACGTATTGATGGAAAATTTTTATTAAATCTTTTTTCGAGAATTACCAATGAAGAAGAGACGATGCCAAATAAACTCAACAAGCGGGAAGAAAAGATTGGACTACATAAAAATAGGACGAGACCCAGTTTATCAAGAGCTCAAGAGATCAAGATGTGAAATGAACAAATCCACATGGATTGCTCAGTGATTACAGAAACCGCTTCGTAGGTGCTCCGTTAACCTTTATGAAGAGCAGCATGGGTTGCATTCGGGCAACTCAAAGAAGCTACCGACAAACTAACATAGCCAAAGCTTTATGCCCATCTTTTCGATTTAACAGTCTTCCCAGCGCTGCTGTGCAGGAGTAACGTGGGCTCAGAAACCACATCAAGGAATATGTACACCACGCATGGAGTAGTTAAACGATGTCTTCGAAAATTCAAGCAGGATTCACAGCGTCTACTCAGAATGCTCAACTCAGGTATTCGAAACTTATCCGTCTTCGAAATCCAGGACACATAGCCTGATTACGCAATCAGAAAAACAGGTGACAGATGGACGTAAAAACTGTGGAGTGGACTCCAAGAGAATGCAAGCGTCGTCATGGAAAACCACACAAACGATGGGCGGAAGTGTTGACGGCTAACGTCAAGCATCTGAGCCCGCAGATGGCAATGATTTTAAAATCACAGAATGGGTATCACGAAAATCATTGTGTTGTGAGCAGACCACCACCATGAACGGCTACTGCGTAGAAAAGAATAAAAGGGAAACTATGTTGAGCGAGCTGCAGCTCATTTTAAATTTTTTTCGCTTCCTCACGATAGTCGTTCATGGTAGCGGTTTGTGGTGAATATGGTGAGACGTGTGCAAACCCTTAAACTGAAGGAACTTGCAGTGAGGCACTGTGAGTTCAACAACTGAAGTAAAAATTTGTTTTAATATGTAGAGTAGCAACATTTCGTTTTGTTCTGCATCTTTTTAGTACAAGGTTCTGCATAAGCTTCTTACTGTTATATTTAGGGGAAAAAGTTGTGTCACACGCGGGTCATTAGCAAACACAAATAAATATTGAAAGATGTGAGAAGGAATGCATCAATATCTAATATCTTGTAAAGCATTTAAAGCGAATACATTGGCGAAACGGATAGACCACTCTGAGTCTGCTTAAAAGAACACCCGGTCGGAAAATCTAAATTGAAACCAAACACTCCGCTAGGCTCGCATAAGACACAGAAACATAACGGAGAAGACTTTGAAGTAGAAGTCACTATCCTTGCGCAAGAATCTAGGACGTAAGAGCGTACAACTAATGGAGCGTTTTGAAATAATTCCAAAAATCCAAAAATGAACCGCAAGGATGTGTCTAGTTGTCACGCGTGGCGTCGCCCCCTACCTCAGGCTGATGCTTTGAGCTGACCCACGTACATTCCTCGCCCATGTACCACTGTACCGCCGCTCTCCACCATTTAATTGGAATGCTTGCAAAGAATAGAACGGCGAATGTTTAAAAGAAGCTGTTTATTATACAAATGCTAATTTGGATGCTAAGCCTTATTTGCTAAGGTTACGAAGGTGTTTGACTGAGTTTACCCCATGTCAATTTGACCTTTCCAGGCTCTGAAAAAGGTGAAACCGCCGAAACGTCAACTGTTGTGTGCTAATAAATTCTACAATACCAACCTCGTGTTTGCTTATCGAAGAAAACCAGTAAATACTTTAATAAATAGCTGTGTAGAGAAATTTTTTCAACCAGGGCCGATAAAAAAAGATAAAACTATCGGCGTTGATCAACCCCTGAGGGATGCGCCATGCATTCGAATTCAATACGTATCGTTGGAGGTGACTGAATGCATATCTGGCTCTTACAATGACTTGTGTTCTCTACCGATGTATCGAGTCAGTGCTGCTATCCTCCCAGACAAGTCCGGTAGCAATTTTCCAATCTCGAAGGGATAGAAAGCAACCATTCGAGATTTCCAGCACAATGCGTGCGACTGGGCGTAGAGATGACGCTTGGAGACCTGCGACCTCAGCGTTACATATGGCTTTGCGGTTGGTACTTTTTAAGCTTGCAGTGTTGAAGTTAGCCCCAACCAAAGTCGGCACACGTCTTACTGCTGGCACCCGATCTAGAGCACTTGTTGTGTACCACGTAAGAACTGCAAAATATACAATACTTGTATATTGGGATGAATATGAATATGACTTGAAACTTGTTAGGAACCTGTTTCGTTTCCTGTAAATCATTGAAATTATTGCAAAAGAATAATAATGGTACTGATTGTATGGGCACGGTGGGGTGATATTGATGTTGGAAAGTGTTATTAGAGAGGTTCCACAGAATCGAAAGAGTGGTTTTGCTCTCTGTGACGTGTCACGACGTTCTCAAGCCAGCTGTGACGTTTGTTAGCCTGATATTTTGAAGAAGGCCCTAGATGGCTTAAGAAATAACGGTGGAGCTCTCACAATTTTAGAAAGTCGGTACGAGCCGGAAAAAATGCATTGTAAAAAACCGGCATATTCTAAGTGTCATTCCTTAAACAGGTTTCCTTACTAAAATCACATAGAAAACACTTTGCTTTATGAGTTTAAACCTGATCGAACAATAACAGAAGCAATTAGAAAACAAAAACTAACTCGTGGAAACTTCAAAGAGGTTGAATAGAGGGAGAAATTGCTTTGAGAATGTCGAGCTGGTAAGAAAAACGAATGGACCATCAGAAATGCTTTGCTTTTTTTGACTTTCTACCATCCTTTCGTTTTTTGTGTCTTTGTGGAAAGTTGCTACCATGGAATTTATTAAGAAGGCAACTACGTTTTATTGACATTTTCTGTCTTGAGTCACAATGAACACAGAAAGCCAGAGCAGGTATTTTTGCCATAATCTGCTGAATTGCTGTAAAAATGCAACGATGAATGAAGGTCAGTCCGTCGAATTGCTCCAATAGACAGGTAAGAGGTTTTTTCTGATTAAATAATTCAAAATTTATTCTTCATATTTATATGCAGCAACATGAGTCTTTTTCCAACGGCTGAGAAGTGTTCCTGGGTGTCGGGCTACGATTACAGCGGGGATTCATCCCCCAGCAGGGCCTCCCTAGCTGAGTCGTAATCCTGCCTTTTCAGTGATTTTTAATGATTAGTGACCCAGACAAGAAAAAACTAATACCAGGATCTACCATCATCTCGGTAACAAAGTCGCTTGGTGGCAAATCTCCCTCTGATCCGATCCACAAGGACTGCGACTTGCTGTGGTGGTGAAGACCTGGGTAGACTTTGGCCAGGCCGACTTTGGAACTCCAGTGAATCACAATAGCTGAACCAGCAGAGCTCTCAAAAATAGAAATTGTGCTGGAGCCCGCACAGCCAATGAGGATGGGCCGTCCAATTATCCAAGTAGCTAAGCAATTCGACTTTGGACAAAGTGTTTTGTGGAGACGCTCGGCCTGTCCTTTGACTCCAGTGATAATCGCTCTGACCATCATTAAAATGCAAGGCGTACTTGGTTCCGCACTGTAAAGGTGGGGTGGGTCAGACTCCAGTGATAATCGCTCTGACCATCATTCGGGACCATTCATAAGAAAAACCTATGATCTCTGAACAACTGCTGGATCCACGCTTGAAATATTCATTCACAGATCTTCGTGGATGAGGGATGCAGGAAAACGAATGGAATGCAAGGCGTACTTGGTTCCGCACTGTAAAGGTGGGGTGGGTCACGCAAGACCAAGAAAAAAGAGTTTCAAGAACAAACTTTTTACAACAGTTTTTACAATTTAATTCTCTTGCTATAAAAAACCAATTAAAAAGTGTTTTTGCAGGAAACAACCGTAATATAGTGCTATCCTTGGCAGGTGTTTTGAGTTTTCCAAAGTGCACTATTTAAGTGAGTCTGAAAAGGCTTTCTTGGTGTTTTGTTGTCTTATACTCCTATTGGCAAAAGTGTTCTCACTAGCACTTCACATTTTTCTGAAGAGAAGCAACGTAGATTTTTTCATTGAGGACTAGTGGAATCTCGCAGAAAAACTGCAACTAAACGATCGGTAGGCAAAGCGGATGGAGCTGAGCAATATCTTTAAGGATGGGTTCCACGTAGAGAAAAAAAAATATTGATGAAGATTAAAAATGTGCGCGATAGAATTGCAATAGTATCGTCCATTGTAGGTTAATGTCACATCATCAGTACACGAATTCAAAGAAAAACTTCCATACGACAAATATGAAGTCGGCGACTAGCCACTTCACGACGATGCGCATTTATTTCGATACGCAGGCTGCTGCATGCTTTGCACTGTACATCTTGATTTCATTGCGGCCACTTTTTTCTGGTTTAATTATTTGCATAAAGCTTTTTTCCTAGCTTTTGTTGTAAGTCGATAGCCCGCTGAAGACAGATTTCAGCGTCAGGTCAAGCAAAGGATGCGTGTCCTCATGGTGCCGTATTTGCACAAACGTGGTTCTGAACAGTGGAATAGAATCAGCTGATGTGAAAACAAAAAGATACAGGAATGCATCTAAGATATTAAAAAAATTATACGAAAACCTAACAATGCTGTAACTAGAGGATCGACAAAATTCCTATACACCAGAGGTGCCCAAGATTGTGGGAAAATGCGTGAAAGAAAACAGCTGATAAGTAAAAATTCGAAAGGCAGAGAAAATATGTGATGGAACCGAGTAATGGAACGAGAGCCTCAGAAAACCTGTACGCATGGTCTACTGCAATAGTACATGAACCGTATGTTTCCATTTCAATGCGTAACCAATTACGCTGCAATGACAAGCGTGTCGATTGGCACGACCTCGGAAACCGCGGCGGCTCTGAAAGGGTCAAGATGAATTGAACAACTACGACCCTTCTTGGTTCCATTGCTTTCCATCACTAAAAGCACAAGTCACATACCCATTGCCTTTCAGAATACCAGTAGACTATAAATGGGATGCTTTAGAAATCTCTGCGCATTCCTCGGACATTGTTCTTTTAGCCTTTCAACTATTCCGTTAGCTACAAAGTTATTTTTGTGATTAGTGTAAGTTTATGGTTTCCAGTCTCAGTTTTTAGCAATCGTCAATTTACTCGCTTTATACCAGTCGATTTCTGGTCAACTGTATTTTCTGATCTTATTCTGCAACCAATTCTGCGAGGTAGATGTTTTGCGATTGTATTACAGCAGATCCACAGAATTTTTATTTTGCTCAAGACATTACGTCCGACTAGTTTTAACTGTACCAGCGACTATTATTCTACGAAACCACTGCGCTTTCCTCGCTGTTTTATTGCAAATGAAGCTTGCATATTAAAGTGCTCTTCACTTTGTCGACTTTTAGGACGGCTGAGGCAGATCATGGAAAAGTTGGAGGGTTGGTGGGCTTTGGGCGCTGAGATCGATCCTACGTGCGTGTCGCAGTGGCGCCTCCAACCACTGCGCCACACGCGCCCTTGGTTAATTGGTAATGTTTTGAAACTAAGAAGAATTTTCATTCCGTTCTTCTTCTCCACATTAAGTAGGCTTCGGCGTCGCTGATACCTTGAAATAAATCTGTAAGCCACCGACTCGGATCGTCAGCTTTGATGAAGAGAAACGTTATCCGAATAAACATCTTAATCAATCTCGTGTAAGCCCAGCAATATAAACAGAAATCTCCGATTTTTTCCTCAACACTAATTGTTTTTTTAGTGAGCGCTGAAGAAGGGAAAACTTTGTAGCGCCTCTGAATCACCAACGCCAACGAATTTTAAAATCAATGCTTGCTGATCGAGAGGATGTCACTTATTCTAAATGCTCTTTTTCGGTGTTCACACACATATTCATATTTCGTGATATTTTTTCTAGAAAGCTTATGGGAGTTTCTAAGAACGATCGAATCATTGCTCGAAGTCGACACCGCTTCCTGCGAATGACTTCTTCCTTAACACGAAACAAAGGCGCGCGTTGTCAATACATTATGCTTTCAGTTATTTTGGTTCACATTTTGGTTAACTTTCTATCAAATTGATGGCCTTCTCAACATAGATGCTTTATCGGGTGAAGACCGAAAAAAGCTGCTTTCAAGGTTTGATAGGTTACGAAGTGTAATCCCAAGGGGATTTGTTCACAAGTCTGTCGGATTTTTCACCCTGAATTAGATCCTCTGGGACGCTTTGGCATATCAGCTGTTAGTTATTTTATAATTAGTTGTTATTGTCGCTACAACCACTTGTAGTTCTTGGCAATCACACTGTGTCCACAGTATTATATAAATATTGCTCGTCAGCTAGTGCTTTTGCAACTGTTGAGGGATGAGTTGTCTTCATTTAAACAAACAATCTTAAATGCAAACTTAGTCAGGAATCATTCTGTGTAAAGGCGCATTGCTGAGTGCGATTGACTCAGTCGTGCGATGCTCCACCGCTATCAGTGCCATTTCCAGAGAAGGCGATTGTACTAGTGGCCAGAGAAGATCAGGACAATCACGTCGTGAACAGCCGTAACAAAAAGGTTGTTTACGAACCTATTAGCATTTTGCAACCAGAACTTCATCATTCTAATAATTAGTTGTTATTGTCGCTACAACCACTTGTAGTTCTTGGCAATCACACTGTGTCCACAGTATTATATAAATATTGCTCGTCAGCTAGTGCTTTTGCAACTGTTGAGGGATGAGTTGTCTTCATTTAAACAAACAATCTTAAATGCAAACTTAGTCAGGAATCATTCTGTGTAAAGGCGCATTGCTGAGTGCGATTGACTCAGTCGTGCGATGCTCCACCGCTATCAGTGCCATTTCCAGAGAAGGCGATTGTACTAGTGGCCAGAGAAGATCAGGACAATCACGTCGTGAACAGCCGTAACAAAAAGGTTGTTTACGAACCTATTAGCATTTTGCAACCAGAACTTCATCATTCTATAGCAGTGGTAACATCGACAAAAAAGATTTGACGTGGTGTTACCATCTCACAGAAATTCTTTACAGCTACACGGCAATTCTAAAAGGAGGAAAGGAGGGTGAAATTCGATCGCAGGAAATTGGACCATTATCTTCTTTCTGGCTATATCACTCTCATAACAAGCGTTGGCCAGATGGAACAAATCTTGACTCACTTTCTCAATGCTTGTAGAAGAATTGGTGTTCGATTAAATCCCAAAAAACGATGTTCATGCAGTGCGCATTCCTTTCTGATACCATATTCATGCACAACAGAATAAATATCCGCGACTGCTCTGTTCATACGTGTCTGTGTCAGAAAGTCAACAAGATTATGATTCACTATTGTTCGGACAGTTCATGGTAAAATAGACTGTGTCATTATTACTGATAGCGCCCATAGGTCAGAAACGCGGCTTAGAGACAGGAGAGCCAAAGGATTCGCATGGTGTGGTGGTGAACGCGTCAGCCACCGGAAAGGGTAATAGCGTGTTCGGTCTCCACCTCAAAAACCAGCGTTCCGGAGTTTTGCAAATGTCTCAGCAACACTGTGGTTCTAATTTTAACTTATTATTTACTGTGTACTCTTTTTCATTGGCGGAATATTCTACGAAATATAAATTCAACTGTGGCATTTGCAAAACTCCGGGCCGCAGGTGTCTGCGGTGGGAAACGAACGCGCTATTACTCTTTCCGTGGAGTAACGCGTTCACCACCACACCATGCGGTTCATTCGATTCGCCTGTCTGTCAGCTAGCTCTATCGATCAGTGCCGTCGACAATCACCCGTCTGCGAGATTCATCTGGGGAGCCCAAATCGGCAACGAGCTGTGAGTTAAACTCTAGCTGTAGTTATAGTCACAATGTTAACGCATTATCTACTGCTCGCCATCTAAAAAAAGAGTAGAGTAAAGGAAGGTAAAAAGAGTGAAAGGAAAAGTAGAAAGAGTTCCATAAAAGAAGAGTAGGCAGAGTCGCATATTCACCGTTTTCTATGAGTCTTCCACTGAGTATGTCACGTGGAGACCAGCCGCACAGAGTTCACATGGAAGCATAATGCGGCCATCGAATCAGAACAATAGGCTTATATACTGCCCAAAATCACCCGTGATTATGAGGCATCACTCCTTGCGGTTTATTTCCGGATTCTTTGAGTTAATTCAGAATGCCTCGAGAAATTCGCGCTTGTGTTTTCGGTTTCTGTGCGAGGATCATCCCTTCTGCTTAAAATTCTTCCTCGTTATGTCTGTGTCCTAGGCGTGCCCAGTGGGGTACTTGGTCTAAACTTTAAGTCTATCGATAAGGTGTTTTTTATACGGACACAGAATGGTCTACCCGTTTCGCCAATGTATTCGTCTCCGCGCACTTTGCAAGAGATCAGATAGACTGTACCCGAGCTCATGCAATCACCGTCTCTACCGTTGGGGCAAATTATACAATTCTACGTTGTACATAGACGGTCGTAGAAGCGGTTGCGAACTAGTTGGCTGTTAACTGATGAGACGTTAATCGGACATGTCGTATTAATAATTTCTAGAAACTTGTTATCGCTCTGATTAATGATCCCTTAGTTTCTTGTTAGTGCACGCATAAATAAACATGAGCTAATGAGCTGACTCAGTTAAAATATGGCTGACCCACTTGTTTTCATATATTTCACACAAGTACTGCGTACTTGATTTGATTTGATTTGATATCAGTCGTAACGTACGTTTAATTACGCTTAATTTCATTTGACCCATTTGGCCAGCAGTAGGGCTAACTGGAAACGTCAATGCATGTCCTAAATCTGTTATTTACTTTTTCGTCCTGAATTCGTTCTACCGTTCCAGATGTGAACGATTTTAAGGGTGAAGTGTCCTAGATTGAAGTGTGGCTTTAAGATAAGCGATGTATTCTATAAAACTAAGCAACGCGGAGTAATTGTTTTCCAAGATCACTTGAAGTAGCATTTCCTCAAATATTTTACTCCCTTGCAGAAGAGTGTGGTCCAAATTTGCCGAATCCGTAAGCAAAGTGAGCGTGTTTAGCCTAGAACACGAGATCAAACAAATGACTGTTGTAGAGCAGCTCCACCTACTTTCTACATACTATTGCATCCAATCTACCTTTCGTTCGACCTCAACTCTATAATCAAAACTACTGTCTTTTTAAGCACTTTAACGATATTGAATAGAAAAGTTCTTATTACAAAACCGCTACAGAAAATACTTTCAGAAGATTCATGAGTACCTGAATGCTTGCTGGGATTAAATGAAGAAGCAGCGGTTGGTTGCAAACGTATTTCAGAACACCTCATCTATTAAGTGGGTTATTGACGATTGGTAAAAGATGTGGAAAGTTTTCTTTTTTTCAGTCGCATATAAAGCTTAGTTAACCTCGGAAATCCCGTACTGGGATCAGGTGAAACAAAGTATTTTATCTAAAAGGTGCAGTCGATCTCACTCCCTGCTGTCGTTATAGATTTTTTCTTACTGAAAAAACTGAACCCTTATTATTCGGGTGACTACATGTATCACCTGTCACCTGTTTCACCTCTAGTCCCGATGATCGTCGAGTGACTCGAGCGGACGCCAGTAATTCCTCCATTTTTCTCTATCGCGTGCAAGAGTAGTCCAGTGGGTTCTGCTCGCTTTAGGGACTCGTCGAGCATCATATCTTTCTTCCAGGCTTTTCGTGAAGAGCTTTGACCATCGGTCGGTGGTCTTCCTGCAGTACGTTTGACATCCCGAGGAATCCAGTCACTAACAGCCCTTGTCCATCGGTTATCATTCATACGCATTACGTGTCTGGCCAACCTTATCTTCGACTGTTTGGCGCATAGAACGGTATCTTTGATTTTCGATCGTTGACATAGGTCGGAGCTTCGGAGCACATCCCTTAATTGTGTGAAACGGGATAATCCTAGCATCGTCCTTTCGACTGCGCGTTCAATAACGCTGAGTGATCTTTCATCCTGCTTACGTAGCGACCAAGTTTCTGACGCATACGTTAGGCAGGAAGAACCGTTGAGTCGAAAAGGTGGGCACGGAGTCGGGTGTTCATTGTTTTCTTCATTACATCCTCGATACTCTTGAAAGCTACCCAAGCCTCTCGTTTCCTTCTGCTCAGCTCTAAAGCTAAGTCGTTCATCACATTGATTTCCTGACCTAGATAGACATAACTGGAGCACTCGGAGATACTCGTTCCGTTGAGCGTGAATGGGGCAAACGAAGCCAATCCGTTCCTCAAAAACATCGTTTTCTTTAGATTTAATCGAAGGCCAATCTTTCCACACGCCTTATCGAAGTCCACAAGCATACGTTTCGATTGGCTAATGTCTGGTGTTATAAGAACGATATAATCAGCAAAGCGGTGATGTAACGGGCGCCCATCGATTTTCACTCCCATATTACCCATTCCAGTGTTCGCATGACGTTCTGGAGGGTGGCGGTAAATAATTTTGGCGGGATTGTATCGCCTTGCCTAACTCCTCTTTTGACGTCAGCGTTAACATCGTTGTTGAATGGTGAAATCTTGGTTGTGAAATTTTTGTACAATTCACGAAGAATCTTTATTTACTGAGTATGGACTCCTTGACTACCAAGAGCTTCCATGACTGCTTCTATCTCAATTGAATCAAAGGCCTTCTGTAAGTCTATGGAAGTGAGACAGAGCGGTCTTTCGTACTTTCGCGATACTTCAATTAGCCTCGTTCTCGTTATCGGGTAAATTTAGACCATCGTACTAAATCCGTTTCGAAACCCTGCTTGTTCACATGGTTGTCCTTCGTCCAGTGCTCTGTCAATCCTGTTTAAGATGACTCGAGTGAAAAGTTTGTAGACGACAGACTGCAAGCAGATTGGGCGATAGTTGCCTATATCGTGTAGGTCCCCCTTCTTGAACAACAACACGGTCTTGGTGGTCTTCCACTGGGTAGGGATCTTGAATTCAGACAGGTAACGTGAGAAGAGCCGAGCCAGTGTGCTCACGAGGGCTGGAGGAAGGTTCTTCAGATGTTCTGATCTTATCCTGTCCGGACCTGGTGCTGTTCGATTTTTCACCGACGAAATGGCATGTCGGATTTGGGAAGGGAGAACCGGTGGTACAACATATCAATCCTTTTTTATTTTATATGACAGGAGGTGGACGTGGCTATCGAAGAGATCTCAGTAGTAGTCGTGAATGATTTCCTCCATTGCCTTTCTGGACGCTGTTATTTTTCCGTCTGGGCGTCGGAGTGCAATCATCTTCGACTTCTCATTGGCCAAGCTTCCGTGGGCTTTACGAATGCTTTTCCCAGCCTCTGCAGCTTCGACCATTACTGCTTCTCTTCTTTCTTAAGATCTTTTATCACCTGTCTGCATTGTTTCACAAGTTCGGACGTTAGTTCGTGGTTGCATGCAGCATGTGCGATTCAACGCTGGCATATCACCTCGAGAGCTTCTGGAGACAGAGGTCTCTTAGTGACTTCCGAACTCTCATCTTTCATAGCACTAGCGTGAAGATGTTCAATGAGCCGATCGTATTCCTCGCCGTAGTTATCGACAACGGCATTTTCCCAACAGCCAACTATCTCAACCAATTAATAGCATAAATGCCAGTTTGTGGTGGTTCTGGGACTTCGGTTTTTGAATTTAGCGGCTTTTTCTCCTTTCCGCGAAAAATATAAACTTTCGCGAAGGAGACGGTGGTCTGATCCCATGTAAAATTTTGGTACAACAGCGACGTCGGTTAGGCAAAACTTTCTATTTACTATGATGTGGTCTATTTCGTTATGGTACTCTCCATTGGGAAATTCCCACGTCCATCGTTGACGGTGAGGTTTCTGGAATTGCGAGCTACCATGGATGGTCTTGGTCGTCACAATAAAGTCAAAGAGCCGCTCACCCTGTTCGTTCCATTCTAATCCGTGGGTCCTAATATGACGTTCCTCTGACGATCTCCTTGATCCGATCTTGGAATTGAAATCTCCAATGATGACCTTGAAGAATATATGGTCTTTTCTGTAGAACTTCTCCAAGTCTGTGTACTTTTCGACTTTTTTTCGTCATAGTTTCATGTTGGCGGGTAAACGACGAAGTTTGTTTAAGCCGCAATTGATTCACATCTTTTTAGTCGCAAACGTCCGAATCGGGTTGTTAGTTGTTCGAATGAATGATGTTCATGGGCAAACCGGTGTTGACGAGAACACCGACGCCAACGACTCCTCTACTGTCGCATGTTCCGAGAAACAGTTCTTCTCCAGTGTCATAGACGGTGTTGAATGGGTGGCGTCTTCTCGTATTGGGCAGGTCGATGACGTCGTACCTTATTACTCTTGCTTGTATGAGCAAGTCCTCTATCGAGGACTCGGATGCAAGTGTACGTGCGTTGTAGGTACAGATCGTCACCATAGTTCTTGATCCAGGCAGCTTCCATTGGCCCTGAGATTTTAGCAGCCTGTCCGTACTCGTCCTACCCAACGCTGCGAAATTGGGGGCTCTTTCGTGGTCATGGGAATGAGGCCCGTTTTTTTTTTACTGTGTTTAGCATATTTGATACCCACGTATAGACTGCTGGGCTTTGTACGTGGGTACTGGTTATACTGACGGATAGCTTGCCAGGCTCTTCCAGAGTGGACATGGAGCTTATTTGCTGGAGGCGACACCTGGCCGCCTCCCATATACTTCCCTGTCACTTGATTGCAGGCTTTTGGCCGAATTGAGCCGTAAAATACAATCCGCATAAAGCGAGAACGCACTCACACACGCATGCATGAATACGCCTAACAAATAAAGACATTATGTGCCAAATCGGCGCAGCAGGAACAAGGCGACCTTCGCCTGGATCCACCTGCATCTCAGGGATAGAAAGGTCGCTTTTGATCAGCGATTAACCCGCTATCAACCACCTGGGAACTCGCCACGTAGCATCGCGTCTCGAGAAGTAGAAATCTGTAGGTGTAACATTCATTTTCTTTTAAGGCAAAAGAATCTTTTACAAAACTCCTCCCGACTACTGGCAGCACTTCTTACCATAACTGACTTCCTTCACGCTGTTACAAGTAAGTCATTTTGTTTGACATTGAATGTTCCAAAAAAATTTATTGCACACTTCGCTTTATTTTCAGCTCTTCCATATACTATGTACCTTATAATTTCATGGAATCCAGTACATTTCAGTTTAAGCTCGTATTGTGTAATGATCTTCAGTATTCCTGTGGTTATTCAACTGAAGATTAACCTCACCTTAACTATTTCCATTGCTGTTGAGAGAACTTTGGTAAGATGCTTCACAAGAATCGTATCCGCGCAAAGCATGGTATCCTTCAGGCTATGTACTTCCCAGTCGTGTTCCGTAACCTGTCATCCCACTCCTATGCAATATTCAGCTTAATGTTTGGATTTTTATTAGCGACATTAGATCTTGTTCTGGAATTCTCCCTCACTCCATTTAACGACTCTCCAAATTGCACGTCTGTCGGATGTTTTCTGAGTGACAATTTCCGCTACTATTGGGGAATCAGCAACATGGTGAACTTTCTTTTTAAAGTCATCTACATATCTTTCACTCGTCCACTTTGAGGTAATGGGTATCGTTGTGATTGTTCTAATGACCTCAATTCTCATTAAACTGCGGACACTTCAGCAGAAACCAGGACCACTTCGAGCTGTGAAATTGAGAAGCAACAGATTCAAGCAGGTATTAGTGTCATTCGAAATGGCTTACTTTTAATTTATAAGATTCAGGCCAATCGTCGGAGCGTTGGAATCCTTTTTATATCCTTAATATCAGTCACTGTTCCAAGTGTGGTAGCAGGTCTAGCCAAAGCGATCGGGATCCATGTTTTCAATGTCGTTGGTCCATTCTATATTGCTGGATTGCTCTGTGCTGGTAGGTCGGGTGTTGTTTTGAGCAGCAGTGAAGCAGTATTGTTGAAATATTTGATGCATGTTATAGGCGCGTGCAACAGTGTCTTATGCCTTGCACTTAATAAGGAAATGCAAGAAGCGGTAAAGAAATTTATCACTTGCAAAGGACCTTCGCTTTCCGAGAATGTGACCACTGTCCGAGCTTTGATGAAGGTCTGAAGATAACCTTGTATATAGTGAACTCACTGGAGTGTGTTTTACTCCATATAGATCCGAAAAAAATACTTTTTTACTTTACCTTGTATAAACCTATGAAAATGGGTGCAAAATGGAGAAGAATGAAGGCTGAGAATAAAACTTGGATAAAGCAAGAGGAAGGAGGAAAAAACATGTAGACAGTAAGGCTACAGAGATACCATGGTTTATAGGAAACAAATTTTCGACATCTAGAAGAAACAGAAATGTTGGGCTTTTGATGCTTTCAATGCTTTGACCTAATGTGACGTCAGTGCAAAAAGGGAATTTCTATGTCTTAGCGACAAAGCAAGCTCTTTGTCAGGTTAGTAAAATGTCATAATGATAAATCATTATCCAAGAAAAAAACGTATTATGAAGGAAATCAAAAACATTCAAGATCCGATCACTCAAGAGTACCAAAATGTTGTTTTGCAATTTCTGATTCACCCATGATCACATTGTGTTCACCTGCGTCACCTGTCTCACTGTTGATCATAGAGTGACTCCAATTTGCGCTATTAAAATTCTCCATGTCTCCCTGTGTCCACCCTGTGGCTTCTAGCGCAATATTCTTTAGGCATTCCAGGTCCAACCGCAGCGTGAAGTCGTTGCGACTTCAGAGAACCTCGTAAGAAAGAATAGTTGGTGACAATCGACTCGAATCACATCATTCCGCGTCTGATAAAGTTGAAGGTGCCAAAACCTATTGACGAATAGAGCCTGTCAATCTCAGAGTAGCTTTTCAATCAAAAAATTAGAAATTCAGAAAGCAAAGCACAACAGGCTCGACAAGTTACCTCTGCCGAAAAAGTTATTTGTGAGTTATACTTTAATACCTGATACTTGAATGGCCGGTCCTCACTGGTCCTGCGGGTCCCAGCATAATCTTCACTTTTCGGACATTTGCTGGTTAAGCCATTGTGGTTCCTCGGAATCCGGAGAACAGCCTGGCCAAAGTCTGCTCCAGATCTTCACCACCACAGGCAATCGCAGCTCTTGTGGATCAAAAAGAGATTCGCCACCATACCCCTTTAATACCAGGACGGTGGTGGATTCTGGTATTGGTTTACTCTTAGCTGGGCTTCATGGTGGAAACAGCGGATTCCTTTTTAGCTTGAGAGATCCTGCTATCCAATGAATCTCCTGCTGTACCTCGTGTCCGCCACCCAAAAACACCTACCAGACACAATGAGGCAGTAAAGCGCAGGAGGTTTGTAAATTATTAAGTGCTGAAATTAGGAAAATGTATTTAAAAATGAGCTACTGAGGAGAAGGTGCATTGAGCTCAGTCTATGTCGTCCGTTACAAGCTGACAAACAAGTCATTCACAACGTTGTGGGTCCTGGTTCAAAACGCACCAATGTTTTTCACCCTGAGAAAATTTACCCTAGAAACTGCTATAGTTTTTTAGAAAAATGTCATAATATCTGGCACTGAGAAAAGAATACACTGAAAAACCTGCACACTAAAGAGTAGTTACATTTTCTCGATCAATGAACCAGTGGTTTTTCATTCGTTGGTATTGGAAAAATACGGACCCTTTCAGGACTCCCTCGCTTCAGTACTCACTAAAAATCGGCGATGTTGAAAAAAAAGCAAGGATTTATTTTATGAAATCACTTGAGTAATTAACAAGTTTTGTTAACGTGGAAAAGGAAAACAGGAGGAGAATCCTTCCCTAGTTTTCAAAGCTGTTAGTAATTCGCTATGCCTTTACCTGTCAAGACTGCTATCGTATATTCGTAGTGTACTGCTTTATTAATAATCAGTAGCCTCCTGGAGAACGAGCTCAATTGAAGGCACTTCAATATATCAACTTTACTCCTCTGTATTCGCAAGCTTACACGAGCTTATTATGACCAATGCTTCGTTGCCCTCGTCTTCTTCTAAGCTGCAATGTTTCGGGTCGGTGACCTACAGGTGCTCGTTTTCCTCCATGAATAGAAAAAGTATTAACAATGTATGCTAAGGTTTAACTGAAAGTCGGTTGGTATAAACATCAGCTCTATTTGACATGTTGAAACAGCATGGGCAGCACAGTGGCTAGGGATGCGGTGCAATAGTGGCCGCTGATTCAATGCAGGACATGGCCATCGCATCTTCCAGTTTCGCAGGAGTTGTACCTGATTTGTTTGCGAAAAGCTTCCTCCGATCCATAAATGACGGCGACTTTCCACATAGTGAAGAATTAGCGATACTCTGATAGAGCCACTCAAGGGAGAACGAACCCGAACAGCACGATGCTTTTTGTGAATGACTCATGCTTGACAGCGAACTAAGTTAAAACTGCAGGGTTTTGCACTATATATGAAATCAGATCACATAAATGAATAAATTATCTTTAAAAAACCCAGCCTTTTTTAGCTTTAGTTCTAATAGAGTTCTCTAGAGCCTTCTATGAACTCGATGTTCCTCTCAAAACCGCCACTATTGCAAGCATTTTGATGACAAAAAACACGTTCTCGATGATAGGAAGTTTCATCGAAAGCCTTGTGCTTGCACATGAAGAAAACAGAGAAAAGAGAGCGGTTAGTAGCTTGTTGTGCATATAAGATCACCTGTTTCCGCGATAGCAATTCATTTTCCAGCTGTCGGAACAAAATCACCTGGCGTGCAATATTTTTGAGAACTCTAGTAACCATGTAAGAGGTGATAAGTAACCTCTCAGCATCTGAGTGGGTTTCTCAGCAACGCTGTGCTTATATTTCACAACATACTATGTCATGAAGAAAGAATAGACAATGCATAAAAAGTGGCTGCATTGTGATTTATACTGTAGCTTCAGCTTAACTGCGTTCAATCCCGATCTTTGCTTCCTCGATCGATCCCGTTGAAACATTAGCTGTTGTGGGCCGATAAATTCTGTAATACCAACCTCGTGTTTGCTTCTTTGAAAAAAATCCTTACTCAGCATATAAACATTCTCCATGGGATATACAAAAATTTTACGATTAAGATATCACCATTCTACAACTAAATCAACGTCGACGTCAAAAGAGGAGCTTGGCTGGGCGATACTATCTCCCTAAAGTTGTTTGCCGCTACTTCCGAAAATGCTGTCACAACACTGAAATGGGATAACATGAGATGAAACCGCCAATTGGAAATCACACCATCTTCGCTTTGCTAACGACAGCGTTTTTATAACACGAAACATTAGCTAATAATCGGAACGAATGCTTGCTGACTTTGATAAGGCCTGTAGGAAAGTTGGTTTTCGATTAGATCTCACAAAAATGATTTTCATGAGGAACGAATTGTTTACGTATGCTGTGCTAGTTGGCCAGTGAATTAGGGAGCTGGTCGGATTTGTCTTTTCCCGCCAACTGTACGTGGAATGCTCGACTTTGTATGAATTCGCCACGCCCCGCGGAACTTTTTTGCCGTAACTGCCGTGGACAACCTCGAGTTTGGGTTATAACAGTTTATAGCAATAACAGCAGCACAATAATAATATGTAATATGTGACGATAAGTGGTTAATTGGATATGCACGATCGAGAATGAGATGAGAACAAGTGATGCAGCAGAAGGAAGCTAGGCAGACACTGGAGTTGGAGCACTGAAGAATTGAGGGACTGGAATATAAGCACTGGGGATTGGAACCCAGGCACTGGCAGATTGGGAGGCAGACTCTGGCCGATTGAAGCTCCGGCATTCGCCGCTTCGTCTCTTCTGTATGAAATAGGTGGAGGTTTACAGCGGGAATCAGATAGTAGATTCATAGTGCTGATTTAAGGCATGAAACGGTACATACAGAGAAGTACATCAAATGATACGGTATGTTAAAAGCTTCGTCAATATAGAACTTCAGATAGCAAAGGAATAGCTCGTAAAGAAAGGTTATCTGAAAGGCTACGCAAAAGCTTATCAAGAGGTCATGTGGGAGAGATGGAATAGCTTGTACAAATGCTTACACAGAAAATGCATGTGGAAACGGTCTAAAAATTTATACATTATGAATGGCTAGATTTAAGATAGTTATAAGTAAATAGTATAGGAAACATGTGATATTATAGAGAATAAGAACTATTTAAGAAATAGTTACTATACATGTCCTATTCACGCTCAGCGGAACGAATATCTCCGAATGTTCCGCTTACATTCATCTAGATCGGGAAATCAACGGAAATCAATGTCATGAAATATTTAGGTTCGGAGGTGAGCAGAAGAAAACGAGCGGCTTGGGCAGGTTTCAGGAGCATCGAGAATGCAGTGAAGGGAACAAAGAACACACTACACCGTGCACACCTTTTCGACTCCGTTATACTTCCTGTCTTAATCAGAAACCTAGTCGCTGCTTCAAGAGGGTGAAAAATCTTTCAACATTATTGGACGCGCGGTCAAAAAGACGATGCTAAGAGCATTCTGTGCCATAGAAGTGTTAATAGTTCATGTAGTGCGCCATACCTCAGGCTAATCCAATGACCTGACAGAGACACAGTCGTCGCCCATGTAGCTGCAGCTGCGGCTGTAGCTATGTGGCTGCCATCCACAAACTAACTTTACAAGAAATAAGCGGTAGGTGCTTAAATGAAGCTGTTTCTTATGCGAATACAAATTTATTTGTTAAGTTTTATTTGCTAGGGTTATGAAAGTGTTTGGCTGAGTAGATCGCATCTTAATTTGACCTTTCCAGGCTCTGAAGAAGACGAAACGGCCGAAACGTCAGCTATTGTATTCCAATAAATCCTATAATAACAACTTCTTGTCTGCTTATTGAACAAAAACGCCCTTATGCGAACATTGGAATGGGATAATATGGAAGTGAAAATCGATGGTCGGCAGTTACATCACCTTTGCTTTGCTGATGATATCGTTCTTATAACACCAGACATTAGCCAAGCGGAACGTATGCTTGTGGACTTCGATAAGGCGTGTGGAAAGATTGGTCTTCGACTAAATCTCAAGAGAACGATGTTCATGAAGAACGGATCGGTTTCGTTTACCTCATTCACGCTCAACGGAACGATTATCTCCGAATGCTCCAGTTATGTCTGTCTAGGTCGGGAAATCAATATGATGAACGACTTAGCTCCAGAGCTGAGCAGAAGGAAACGAGAGGCTTGGGTAGCTTTTAAGAGCATCGAGGATGTAGTGACGAGAACAAAGAACACCCGATTCAGTGCCCACCTTTTCGACTCAACGGTTCTTCCTGCTCAAACGTATGCGTCAGAAACCTGGTCGCTACGTAAGCAGGATGAAAAATCAGTCAGCATTATCGAAAGCGCAGTCGAAAGGACGATGCTAGGAGTACCCCGTTTCACACAAATAAGGGATGGGATCCGAAGCTCCGACCTACGTCAACGATCAAAAATCAATGATGCCGTTCTGTGCGCCAAACAGTCAAAGATAAGGTGGACTGAACACGTAATGCGTATGAATGATAACCGATGGACAAGGGCCATTAGTCACTGGATTCCTCGGGGTCACTGCTAAGTGAGCTTAGTTCTTTCGTGTTGTGAAGCACTCTATTGGTTTCGACTCTATATGAGTGAGGAAAACGAAGGTCTTCATTGCATAAAGTTGAAACACTTGATTCACATCAGTGCAGCTCTAAAGGATGTAGGATAAAGCTCTCGGCGTTGATCAATCCCTGGGGGATGCGCCATGCATTCGACTTCGTTAAGTATCGTTGGAGGTGATTGAATGCATATCTGGCCTTTACAATGACTCGCAGTGGCATGTCGATGTATCAAGCCAGTGCTGCTATCCTCCCAGACAAGTCTGGTACCAAGTTGCCGACCCCGGAGGGATGAAAGGCTTGGTGGCCCATGGGCGCATGGATCGATTCCACGCACGTGTCGCAGTGGCGCCTCCAACCACCGCACCGCACACGCCCTTATGCAGCTCTAAAGAATGAGTAATCGTAGAAACGATAAACATAATAAGGTTTTGTAACAACCTTGTATAGCTTTATCAGTAGACCAAAAAGCTCATACTGAGGTTTAATGAAAGCCAGAATTGAAAGGTTGCTTTGCTATATGCCAGCTAATAGCAGTCCCTATCATCGATTATCAGGTTTGTGGCATTATTTCGTTCGTTCAGTGTTTCATTCAACTCATTTCATCTTCATACGACGACGGTGAAAACCCACGTCGTGAGAATGAAAAATTATAGAGAAGGAGCGAGCAGCGAATCGCTATGAAAACAGCGCTTTATTTCAACCATTTCATTCACGAACATCTCTTAGGTTATATCTATTTGATCAGTTGCAAAACGTTCAACTTCAAAAATAATTTTTTCTTCAGTGGAGTCCAATGACTCATTTCAGGTCACGCACAAAGAGTGCAGGCACCTTGTGTCCCGACTTCATCCAAGCAGAAGCCTTACTTGTCTCACCATTACCACAGGCAGTCGTCTGCCCTCGTCGATCAGAGGAAGATTCGCCATATTAGCTAGCAAACTGATAATAGGATGGTAGTGATTCCTAGCATTAGTTTACTTTTGGCTAGGCTTCGAGACGAAAATATCAGGCTCATTCTCAGCTGGGGAGACGCTGCTGAAAAAGAAAAAGTTCCCCAGTGTACAACGCAGTCTGACACCCAGCAACCTTCATCTTCGAGGCGCTCGCAATATATTAACAGAAAAAAGTCTATTAAAAAATCGAATCTTTGAAGTAAGCGAATTCGCAGATCCGTTAGCCATGAAGACAGATCCACTTGATCTGAAGCATGATTCAATGCGGACTTGTGCCCACCAAATCATTCCAGTAAACGGTTGATTGCAGGTAGCATCTTTAGCTTTAGTACTAACTCAATGTTATTTCATTTTATTAGGCCATACATAAGGAGAAGGAATGACGCAGTGATTGGTGATGCAGGCAATTACCAAAGGTTCTGCTTCGAGCCACTACCCAGTGCTCCTCTTCTATCCATGTGGGAACGACTTAGCTCTGCTATCTTCAAAATCGCAAGGGGAACGATTCGACCAGCACTCTACGACATTCTTAAAAAAGACGAAATCAGGAAGAGGCAGGCGAAACAACACACGCAATATTCGAGGACTGTTTTGGATGATGAATGAGAGAAAAACCAATCGAATGCTAGAACTGCTGAGATCTACGGAGTAAATCTGACCATGGGTCGTATAAAATTTGGTAATGTGATCATGGCTGCAAATATTTCGAATAGTTCACTGTAGTGGCCATTTTCGGAACCATGTTTCTCTCCATAGTTATCTTTGACAAATAATTCGCTAACATCACTGAGAAACCTCGTATAAAGAGCTTGTAGATGACAAATACGGGTAGAACGGAAGAGGCAGGCGAAACAACACACGCAATATTCGAGGACCGTTTTGGATGATGAATGAGAGAAAAACCAATCGAATGCTAGAACTGCTGAGATCTACGGAGTAAATCTGACCATGGGTCGTATAAAATTTGGTAATGTGATCATGGCTGCAAATATTTCGAATAGTTCACTGTAGTGGCCATTTTCGGAACCATGTTTCTCTCCATAGTTATCTTTGACAAATAATTCGCTAACATCACTGAGAAACCTCGTATAAAGAGCTTGTAGATGACAAATACGGGTAGAATTTTGCCCGTGATCGAGTGCAGCGTAAAGATTTGCTGGTTATATATTTGCAGGAAACATTAAAATATAACAATAAAGTGTTGGGATTGACAAAGACTGATGGGTTGTGTGTTTAGGACCACTTTTGAATGGACCGGATACTAAACTTCTCTACACTAAAAAACTAGTATGTTCGGCGTCATAAAATAGAAAACCTTAGAGGCTTGGAATATCTGTCTTGACCGGATATTGACAGATGTGCTGCTCATGGGTGTCAACTCAGAATTGAAGCCGTGGACGATTTTCTCCGCCTTCTGGAAGCAGTAGTTGCTCCATATGGGCATTGAAAAGCGATTATCTTGGCCTTTTAATTGATGATGTTATGGAAGTTATTGTGAACACTCTTCTCAACGTCCACAGTTGCAGCCACTTCTGTCGCTCGTTGATCTTCGTTTTTCGTCTTCCTAAGCAGATTTACGGGTTCGGACCAAAGTTGGTGATTATCTTCGACTTGTACGATTTCCCATATAAACAAATAAATGCATGCCAGGGATATCAGGCCGCTACAAATAACTGCACCGTCATGTTTCATTGAAAACGGTTTGAACTCAAAACAATCGTGAAACACCAGTTAACATGGTCTAGTCGACTTAGCTTCGTAACCTCGTTAAAACTTAAATAGCTGAGGAAGGAAAAAGAAAGAAGGTCAAGTAACGATGTCTCATGGACTGCTACACATTGTTTTTCAGCAGGTGAGTAGCATGTTCACGGCAAAAAACAACTACGGAACTTAACTGACACGCATTCCCTTTAATGCAAAGACACAAAGGGCGTTTACAAACAACAATAAATCTCTGGTGCTCAAGATTGCGACCACGTTAGTGCAGCTTACACGGGCTTGTAATCCAGCTTTGTCTCCAATCGTTTCGCGTCACCAACCTAAAACTTGCAAATCCTATGCACGCAAACCTCCAAAACCGAAGATGCTAAAACCATTAAAAATATCATCCATAAGTGAATATATTAACGATATGGTAGTACAAGCAGATAAACCATGCCTGTCAACAAACCTTGCGGACAGCCTTCATGAAATCCTCCTCGATTACATACTCACGCTCCGCCCTAATCGCAAAAAGACCTCAAACAAACAAAACCATCACATTAGCAGGTGGTAATGAATGAACGTAAAAAATGCGATTCCATGAACGTGAAGAGAACAGGCGGAAGCAAAACAAACCCGCTTCCGTGCACACGTTGCGAAGATCAGCACAGGAGAACCCGTCGGATAGCTTCACCACAGCGTCATAATCTATGTCGCCACTCTTCGTGATTGGATTCGCGTGAATTTTCAACACCTTAGGTGAAGAAATTAGAAGTAGTTCACAAAAAGACGTTATTGCAATTGACTGATGTAACTGGAAAAATATGATATGTAGTTTAATGTCGAAAAAAGCCATTTAAACTTGGGAATAGGTGTCGTTATAATAGATCTAAATAAGGGAAAATGAGGAAACGATGATAAAGTCGACAAAGCCATTTTTCCTTTGATCACTCCTCCCTGCGGTGCCAGTGCCGAAATTTAATGTACCACAATTCAGAGAGCCTTCACAGGTACTTATGTGGGCAGCCCGTGGCGGCAGACTTTCGGGTTTTTCAACAACAAAACTTAATTTTTCGATAGCAAGAGTGTATCGGAAATTGTGAGCACCGCAGAATTGCAAGACAAACTTTTCCTAATCGTTTATGAATATTATATGTATTAATACTTGCTACGTTTTACTATGATCCCATCATGCAAAAGCACCACTTTGTAGTATCCCAGACCCCAAGTTCCGACCTGGTCACTATTATTTTGATCTGCTTTAGCGTAGCTATCGAATGATTTTGAATAGTGCTGCAAAAAAAGCATCGAAACCAAACAAACTCAACTTGGGCACTATAGTGTCCACAATAGGGTCAACTGGTCCGGTTCGAAGTGGAGGTGGCAACAGGGTGCGTACGGAGCGTTGTGGGTTAAACATCAACGTCTATAATATTATTATTTAACA